>LUFD01003105.1:22930-47996 GCA_003025255.1 Cordyceps pruinosa | reverse complement strand
CCCCCCCCCCCCCCCCCCCCCTTGAGAATCCGTCCTATGATCGCGTGCCAAAGTTTTTAAGGCGCCTTGAACCAAGAGCCAGACCGTGCCGTGCTGGGGGCTGCTCTGTTTAGGCATCACTGGCTAGCATCGGCCTTAGAATGCTGCTGCTTCTCGCACTGGCCCTGGCAGAAGTGGCAGGCAGTCCGGAGGTTGGAGTTGCGGGCAAAGCAGAGGTCCTCGTAGGTGTCGCACGAGGAGTAGGCCCACTCCAGGCTGTCCGGGCTCTCCGGGCTTCCACGGTGCATGCACATGCCGTTGCGGACCCCGTCGACCTTGAAGGGCTGGGAAGAAATTTTAGGCGCGAAGCGGGGGGACAGCTCGCAGTAAACGGAGGCGATGAACTCGCCGTCGCCGATCTGGTCCTTGTTGAGCTTGGCGACCTGCGCGACGTCGCGGTTGTACGTCTCTGTGACCGAGACCAATGTCTTGGGCTCGGCAAGGAAGTCAAAGCCGTCCTTCTTGGTGTTGTCGACGGGCCAGATGCCGAGCGTGGGATGGGTGTTGCCGCAGTCGGTGCGGGGGAGAGTGTAGTTGATCTGGAGCTCCCGGTCGGTCACCTCCACTCCGAGGATGGCGCTTTGAGGCCGCTCGGCGTCAGTGGCGGGCCGGGCGAGGGCGGAGGCACGACGGCGCCGAGCAGGACCATGGCAGTGTTGGAGAAGCGCATGATGGATAAGATTTTGAGGTGAATGATGCCTAAAAAAAAGGCGGTTTATATATTTGGCAAAGTGCTGCAAAGGCGGGATTCAAGTCACTTGATGGCTTGAGAGTGGTAGATTGGTTTTTTTTTTTTTTGAGCGGCGGCAGTCACCTTTTATATTGTCTGCCGATTTAGGGGATTTCTAGTTTGGGTATTTTTTTTCTATTAACAAGGAGTCGTGGTGATGTAAATCAGCTGTGATGATATGGCGCGCCCACCGATGGGACAGCTTTGTTGCATAGCAGAGCTCTGTGGATCTAATAGAAGACGCTGGACAACTTGCGTACCACACCCTTGAGAGAATTTACTGGGCGGCTCACGACTCGCGGAACCGGGCTACGAGTCGCAATGCATTTACGTTGCCGTACAGTTGGCAGATTGCGGCTAATTGGAGCGAATCCGAGAGATTGCGTACGTACCGGCCTACTAGACGACGCTACGACGAATTTCCGATAGCTCTAGAAGAAGAAGAAAAAGAAACATTCTTCAGCTGGTTAGCGACGTTAGAAAACCGGCCATCTCGCTCCAACACGGTATAGAGTGCTACACTGCCAAGAAGGGTCGAGAAAGTGAAAAAGAAAAGTTCGTATAAAATCATACGAACGTGGTAGTAGGTAGTAGTCTATTTTAGACTCCCTAAGATTGAGTTTCATCTATAGACTAAGTACACTCTTTATATAGATCTTGTGAATTTTTTTCATATGTATAGTAGGTGAGTAATTAGTCAGCGTAGGAAATCAAGGTTGTTCAAAAGTCTTAACAACTAGTATAACTTATTGAAAAGGCAGTAGCCAGCTATTATATCTGGGCCACCTTGTTGCTGAGAATGGGGGCGAGGTACGAGGCATAGCCTGCGCAGTTTGAAGATGTCACGGCGCGCGACACGAGCCGCAGTGTGCGATACAGCCAGAAGCCATGTATTGGATGCTAGTTAGGGATGTCCCTACCTACCTGTCTTTTATACGTCGTGTAGTCGAATGGTCGCCTAGAGTCTAGCAGCCACCACGACAGAAGAGATAGCCTCATGAATGCTGTGGTGCCGCAGGCGACTCAGTCCTGATTCCTCGACTCCTGGCAGCCCCGTCCAAGCATAGGAGCTCGGCTTTATGCGGTGGCTTTTATGCAGCGACTAATTCAAACACACTATTTAGACATGGCCTCACCCTTCAATTAATTCATTGCACCCCCGCGGTGCTCTTCGCTGGTTGACAGCTTGGTTTTGGACCCCCAATCTTACTGGTGCCCCCCCCCAAGACGCTGCGACATGGGGGATGGATGATCCGACATCACAAGACAAAGACCACCTTGCATGTGGCTTGCTGAATGAATGAGTACGCGTAATGGAGGCAACGCCATCTTTTCTACCGTCTATCCCGTCTACCAAATTGCCTCTTGCCTGCGCCAGTGACCGCTCTACCAACCCCGGGCCTTTGTCCAGACATCCACAATCTCATCCTCCTTGCCGGGCTGGTCCTCGTCCACGACAAGATACCACCCAAAGTGGCTGCTCGTGATGCACGCGTGGTTGGGCCACAGCTTGACCTTCTGCCCGATCTCGAGCATGTCCGACGGCGGGCCCAGCGCCTTCACCGCCGCCCTGCGCTTGCCCGCCGCCCACGTCAGGATGCCGTGCTCCTGCGAGAAGCGTCCCACCGTCCACCCCTCGTAGTCCTCCACGTCGCCCGCCGGCGGCGACGACGCGCCCGGCCGCCCCCACGGCGTCACCATGGCCATGCCGTCGTACGCCTTGCAGAACTCGCGGCCCAGCGCCAGCCCGCCCGCGCCGACGAGGGCCTCGGGCGCGCCGCCCTCGCCCCGGCCCGGGTACGTGCCGTGCACCTCGGCCAGGACCGTCAGCGCAATGTCGCCCCACGACAGCCGCGACGCCGCCATGCTGTGCGCCGCGAGCTGCTGGAGATCCAGGGTCGGGTACACGCCGGCGTGGATTTCCACCACGTGGCCGCGGCCCTGGACCGTGCCGAACAGCGCCGTCAGGCTCTGCACCTCGGCCTGCAGTTCCGGCGCCGCGGCGGCCTGCGCGTCGTCGTGGCTCACGAGGTTCTGCACGGAGAGCGCGGTCGGCGACGCGCCGCCCGAGAGGATGAGCGCGGGCAGGTTCGACACGCCCTGCTCGGCGGCGCGCGCCTTGATCCTGTCGGCGCCCACCATCATGGCACCAATCTCGGCGCCCATCATCTTGATCGCGGCCGCACGGCCATCACCACCGTAGGACTGGCCGGCGTGGGAGTAGAGGCCGGAGAGGATGATGTCACCATTGCCGTGCGCGGCCAGCGCGGCGCTGGCGACCTCGAGGAAGCGATCGCTGTCAGCGACGACACCGGCTCGCTTGCCGCCCATGTCAATCTTGATCGAGGCACGGGGCGCGACACCGCTTGCCTGGCGGAGCTTGGCAGCCACGGAGAGCTGCGCGGGGTCATCCAGAAGGATCGAGACGGAGCCCTCGCCGAGAGCCCCGGCAATCGCAGCAAGACGATCTACCGCATTGGCGGTAATGGGTAGGCCGTAGAGAATCTGAAGCCATCACGTATTAGCCGCTGCATTTTTTCGGTGGCGAGCGCTTCACGTTGACGTACGTTGACTTCCCGACCTTGAGACTTGTACTCTTTCAGGGCCTGCAGCAGGAACTCGCCCTCCGCGAGAGTAGAAATCACAAGGTTCACTGGGAATGAAGAATCCTCACCAACTTGCAGGCGGGTAATTTCTACCGTCTAGCAAGCCCGTTAGTACGAATTTTCACGCACGAGGGCGCTACAGTAATGGGTATACCTTGTGCGTCTTGACGTGGGCTCGCCAGCCCAAGCCGAGGCTTTTGCAAGCATCGAGCATCCGGCTACAGTTTCTGCGCACCGCCGCAACATTGATGATGGCTGCCGGCGTGGGTATGTCACGGATTGACTTTCCCACGTACTCAGAGACAAGCGCCTCTCGGGGGGAGGCAGCGTAGAACACCAACGACGACATCGTGATTGCAGCAGAGCGAGCTGGTGTGAGGGCAATTGGACAGCGCGCCTTGGGCGATTGGTAACTGAGCCCTTTTATCAACGAGGGATTTCTACCGCGTACAACGTACTACCGTATGACACAAGTAAGAACGGTGTTTGACAGGGGGATACAAGACTCAAACCCCCACAATCTTCACAACTTTCCCCTCATACTATACTTTTTGCCCCTCCGAAACCTGCCCCTCACTACGCCCGACGGGGCGCGGTGCGGCCCTCCATGATAACGTCAAAGCGGAAACATGGGGTATAAGGGGTTCGCTTGCCTTCCGACTGCGCTGGAGTTGAGTGGCCCACTGGGGCTAACTCCAACCTCGAGCCGTTCTGTCATCTTTTGTGCCTCCCGGGAAGACTGATGACATTCTTATTAACAAGAACTTGTCTGGGGGATTGCTTCCAGAGCTTGAGCGCCATTACTCAATCGGGAAGACTAACATTGCGCCATTACTTCCGGGCATAAAGTCTCCGATGAAACGTCTGGAAGTCGTCCACTGAACGGTACCAAGTCCAAAATGTACTGGCCATTAATATGCCGCGGCACCCGTCCTATCCCTCGTTTATTCCAGCTCGGGGTGGGCGGCAGGCTGCCGGCCCGGAGTCAACCAGCCAACCAAAGGTCCGTCTCGTAGAGCCAAAAAGGCTGGCTCCCCCAAACTCGCGCAATCTTCGCGCATCATTCAACAAGCAACGAGCAACAAAACCAAAGAGGCAGACACAAAAACATGTCGGGCAAGCTGCACCCCATCCACCCGTCCCAGGAAGCGCGCCTGAACCCGGAGTACAAGGCCTACTACAATGAAACCCTGATCGCTGCTCCCAAGCTCCATACGATCCCCATTGGCGTCATCCGCTCTCTGCCCCGTCACGGGTTTCCCGGCTGCGGCCCTGATGTCCCGGTGGGCAAGAAGGAGGACATCCCCATCACGCCAGACTCGGGCCCGGCCAAGGGCGTGACGATCCCGACTCGCTGCTACACGCCACCGGGCGCGGCACCTCCCGGCGGGTGGCCAGTTCTCGTCTTTTACCACGGCGGTGGCTGGACGGTGGGCGGGCTCGACTCCGAGACCGACGTCCTTACCAACATCTGCAGCCGCGCCAAGTGCGTAGTTGTGTCCGTAGATTACAGGTGGGTTTACGTAGTCCAGCGCCGCATTTGCTTCAACAGCTAACAGCGCGCCGCGCGCAACAGACTGGCCCCAGAGCATCCATTCCCAGCCGCCGTGGACGACTCCTGGGCCGCACTCCTCTGGGTGGCCGCCGAGGGCAAGGCCCGGCTCGACATCAACCCGGACAACCTCGCCGTCGGCGGGGCCTCTGCCGGCGGCAACCTAGCAGCCGTCATGGCGCAGCGCGCCGCCGCGCGCCCGGGCGGCCCGCGCATCCGGGCGCAGCTCCTCAACATCCCCGTCACGGACAACACGCGCACCGCGGACGGCGACGCGTGCTGGCGCGACCTGCAGCACTCGCCCGCGCTCTCCGCCGACATGATGCTGTGGTTCCGCGGCTGCTACCTGCCGCGCGGCCCGGCCGACTGGGCCGACCCGGAGGCGAGCCCGCTGCTGTGGCGCGGCGACTGGTCCGCGCTGCCCCCGGCCGTCATCGTCGTCGCGGGCCTGGACGTGCTGCGCGACGAGGGCGAGGCGGTCGGCGAGAAGCTGCGGCGCGCCGGCGTGCGCGCGCAGGTCACCACCTTCCCGGACCAGCCGCACGTCTTCCCCGCCATGAGTGGCGTGCTGGAGGACGGCCGCCGAGCAATCACGGTCATGTGCGAGGGTCTTTATGATGCTTTTTATAATAAAAGTTCCATTCTGGTCCAATCTAATATCTAGTGTAGGCAAAATTCATTCTATAGAGTAAGGCTAGCCTAAGGTAAACTCTCTGCTGCTAGTAAAGTGAATCATTAAAGGGTTTGCTTCCCAAAGGCGACAAAAGAAAAGTACAGAAAGGAAAGTATTAAAAGGAAAGCACCGAAAAAAAGCACCAAAAGAAAACACCAAAAGAAAGCACCGAAAGAAAGCACCGAAGGACGAAAGCAGCCAAAGAAACGCCTCGGAAGAAACGCCCCGGAAGAAAAGTCCCAGATTCCGAAAGAAAATTAACTTGAAATAAAGAAATCGACATCCGACGTTTCTAGTGACAGGCCTGTGTTTCGCCATCAGAGCTGGGACCGGTGGTGTAAGTCGGACTGGCGTGGGGAGGGTCGGTTGAGAGAGAGAGAGAGCTGCTCTTCATCGTGTGGGTATGGTTAGCAGAAATAGTGCTGCTGGAGGCACTGCTGGGAATGGTATAAGTACTCGAGGTCGTCGCGGTGCGTGGACCGGTGAAGTTGCCTAGATGCGTGAAGTTGCCTGGATGCGTGAAGTTGCCTGGGTGTGTAACGTTGCCCGGAGGCCTGCAGACACCTGGGATCGTAGACCCGCCAGCGACGGTAGAATTATCCGGACGCTTCACGAGGCCAAAAGTGGTAAAGTTGCCCGCGGCGTCGAGCGGGATGCTCAAGTTGCCGGGGCGGATCCATTGCTGCAGGAAGTTGATGACCACGGGAGAGATGTCGAGGACGTGGGGCGCCGTCATCCAGTCGTAGTCCTCCTTCTCGTACTGGATGTGCTCGACGAAGCCATACTCACCGTGGCACGTGTACCTGTCCACCTTGACCTCCTTGTTGACGAGGTGCGTCTCGCGCGGCTTCGGATCGCAGCCGTTGCGGCACACCCAGCGCCTCATCCAGTCGGGCACGGCGGGGAGGTCGCCGGCCGGGCGCTTGATGCCGTAGTACGGCGAAGTCGAGTCCTTCAGGCCGTGCGCCTCGAGGATCGGCAGCGGCACGTGTGCGTTCTTGCAGAAGTCGTCGTCCAGGTCGTGGTACAGCGCGGGCGCGACCAGCGCCATGGCGGCGAAGTGGTGGCTGAACCGGGGGTCGCAGGCGAGGGCGTTGGCGAAGCCGCCGCCGCCGGTGTGGCCGACGAGATACACTCGGTCCATGTCGATGCAGTAGGTGTTCAGGATGCGCTCCAGAAGGCGCTCGGCGTACAGGAAGTCATCATACTGCTTGTGGTGGGTGGTGGCGCCGAACCATTTTCTCTGATGCCGGGGTTAGCATACGCACAATCTCGTTTTCAGCCCGGTGTGAGCAAAGAGGACAAATGCGAGGGCACTTGCCTTGTGGGCTACCAGGTACACCGCAACCATGCTGGGGTTGATCTTGGGGTTGGTGAAGCGAGACTCCATCTTGAACTTTTGCTGGTACTTGTTGGTGCCATGGAGCGCGAGAAGCAGTGGTGCCGGCTTGTCCTTGTCGTAATGGGGAGGGAGCCACGATCTGAATTGACGGTTCAATCCGTTTATCTTCCACTTGGGCACGAAGAGCTCTCTTCCGACGTGGTTGACTTTCTTGCCGCAGCCGGGCGATCCTCTGCCGTAGGTGACATTCGAGGTGGCATCAGACACGGCAAGCAGCGTGGCCGCAACCACTGCCAGGATGTAGGTTTTCATCTTGAGCGATATCTTGTGCCTTATCTTGTGCCTTGAATGAGAAGACACGGTGACCGAATTTAGCGAGGACTGTGTCGCTTAAATACGTCTATTTAGCTTGAATGTTTATTGATCTTAGCCCGCGACGCGCTGCCGTTGGGCGCCGCCTTTCTCTCACGTTACGTGTTCTCTTGGTGTGCTGTCACGTACTACTTAAGTGATCCAACCGAGAGCATAAATACTAACACCAGAATATATCGCCGTCTGAATAACTGGATGAGTGTTTCATTTACACAGCAGGCGCTTTCCGTGAGGGTGAATGGTGGGCTACTGAAATGCTCCGGAGCGAACAAGATCCAATGACGAGCTGACAGACAATAAACTGGCTATAAATCTTATTATCTCATTAATTTCGAAATCAATATGCCTTCTCAGTCCCCGAAAAACAATAGTCGTATTGACACTAGTAGATTGTCTCGTGTAATTGTGTGCCCTGTGGCGTAACTAGCTACGGCAAACTTTATTGCCGTGAGCCCTGAGCCACACAGATATAGTACGTCATGACAATCCAAAATAAACAGTACAGTGCCGTACCTAATACTGAATTATCGTTTAAAAGGCTTTCACACTTGGAAAGATCTACCCGGGACTGGGCCACTACATTACGCAATACATTCTCAAACTCGGATAGGACCTATCATATCCTCTTGACACTTGTTTTAGATAAAAATAGATGTAATACAAGTTGGGTAGCCGCCACAAGCAATGCAAAAGTAGCGCGGAGAGGAAGCGTATTGCGATCACTGTGCTGAATGTCACTGGGCACAAGTAGTCGTCCAAGCAAGCGGGAATGCATCTAGCTCGATCCCATGCCCGTTTTGGAAATAGATGGTTGACATGTGTCCTCAGGATGGGTATTCGCGCTACCAGTCTGCGCTGCTGCAAATGTCCTGAGTAAGGCTGGCCACCCCAGCCCTGTCTCGCGCATGGGCAAGGCGCAACTGAAGCTCCATGGCCACGGCGAAATTGAAGCCCCGTGCGCGGCGGCGGTTCTCATGCTCCGCGGCCGAGAGTCGCGGCCTTCAGCCCGTAAAGTCGGCCGGCAGACGAGGCTTTCGGCGGGGCGCCTCGGCATCGCCAGCGACAGCCAGCAAGAACTGCGCGCCCTGATATTATCATCAGCGCCACGGCTGGCACTCACCAGAATGGCGCTGCGGGTGGCTTCGGGAAGTGGTGTTGCCTTTCCCAAACGAGATACTGTATGCAGTTAGTGGTATGGGCGCGATCACACTGTGCCAGGACATCGCTTGGGTATGAGAAGGCAACAGTGAAGAGTGAAGCTAAAAGTATGACTCAATGTGAGATGAGAGCAGACGGAAAGGGAAAAAGAATGAAATCATGGCATTCGAGGGGCGTTCCTTGGACATCCGGGGGCTTAGACGGTGACCATTTTACGATCGCGAACACGAGTCTTTGTTCCTGTAGCCATCCCAATCCAGCCTTGTATACTAACAAAAGGACTATCTCCCACAGCCAAGCGTCCAATGGGACACTGGGACCATGTGCCAACCGTTACGGATCTCGAAACCGCCAGCTGACGACAGCGCCTGGTCTCGACGCCCAGCTTCGGCAAGTCGTCCGTTCTCAGGCAGCAGCCCCCGCTCCGTCCCGAAAGTTGCGTCTGCTTTCAAGCATACGCGAAAGCTTTTTACTCATCTGCCTAAAAAAGAAGAAACTCAGCGCCACATCCCGGCACCAGGGGTTCCTATCCCTCCTTTGCAACGTATAAATAATTGCCCTCCCCTCCCTCCTCCGGGGCACGGGTCCGCACCAGCACGGCCCCACTCGCAGGCAAAACCCACCTCCAGGCTCCGGCGGCGAAAACCCACGCTCTTACACCCCCAAACCAAGGCCCCGGGCTCTCTCTTCCCTTTGGAAAACCCACCCTCACGTACTCTGTTGTCGTGGCGCGCCTTCAACGCGTTTCTTGCCTGCGCCTTTTCCGCCTAGCGGAAGAGAAGTGCCACGCTCTTGCACAAGTACGGCCGGAAACGGCCTCGGAGACCCCGGATGTCTTATCCGGGGAATCAGCCGGGGGACTCGGCAACCTCCGCCGCGAGGTTATATACATGCGCGACCTGCGGGAAGCGTTATCAGAGAAACACACACCTCCGTCGCCACGAAGCCACGCGTAAGTACAGCACGATTGGTCCGATCTGGCGGCTGCACTAGGTGCTCGGAAGGCTCTTCGGCGTGGGGCGGTTGAGGCTCTGGTGCCGCGAGCTTCTCGGTGATTTCCCAGACACTATACCTCAAGCCCGCCTCTACGCGGCTTTCTTTTCTTCCCTTTCCCGATTCTTCGCAAAACCCTCCGCGTAGCCATGATGCCATTTGCGGCCCTGCCCTTCTCACTCCACGCAGCCACGTTCCCACCGCACAGGAGGGATGCTAACGTCTTGCCAGATGCTGCCACGGGCAAGTTCCGCTGCATATACTGCGACAGGGAGTTTGGACGAGGGTAAGCTCTCTGTCTCCATATTCTGACCTCGGTCGTCTTATATATATTCTTAACCTCCGTACCCTCGCAGAGATGTATGTCGTAAGCACATGCTCAGCTGCATCAAAAAGGACACCGAGGTCGCCGTGCCCGAGCTGCGCCGCGGACGGAAGCCCAAGGCGTGCGAGGCCTGCTTCAACAGCAAGGTGTCCTGCGACAAGGGCCACCCGTGCGGCCGGTGCCTGCTGCGGCACCTCCCCTGCCGTCCACGAGACGTCGCCGCCGCCGCCGACGAGAGCACCGTGTCCTTGTCGCTGCCCTTCTCCGCGGCGGAGACGGGGAAACCGCACACATCCTCCACCGCCACCACCGCATCCTCCTCCTCGCCGCCCGCCGCGGACGCCCGCGCGGACGAGAGCATGCGCTGGATCCGGAGCCTCATCGACCCGCGCGCGGCGTCGATGCTGGAGCACATGGCCAACGACACGAGCCCCGTGACGGAGCGCATCCCGGACATGAGCTTCCTGTCCGGCGGCGGCGGCGAGGAGCGCGACGCGGCGCGGCAGGCGTCCGAGGCCGTGCCCGACCTGCTGGAGCTGTACCCGTGGACCTACGCGACCATGCTCGACGACGCGCTCTTCAGCTTCGGCGGCGCCGACGACATCAACATGCTGTCCCTCGACGACGCCGCCGACCCGCCGCTCTTCCCGTCCTCCTTCGCGCCCGGCGCCAGCCCCGCGGCCTCGTCCGAGGAGGGCATGGAGGACACCTCGCTGCTGCTCGTCGCCGCGCTGCAGGACCTGCACCGCGACCTCGCCGCCGGCGACCCGACGTACCGCGAGCCCTTCGACACGCGCGCCGTGCGCGCCGCGCTCTCCGCCGCCAACCTGCGCCGCTTCGCCGCCGCCTTCTTCCGCCTCAGCCACGTGCACTTCCCCATCGTGCACATCCCCTCGTTCCGCTCGACCTCGTCGCGCGCGCTGCTGCTGAGCCTCGCCGTGCAGGGCGCGTTCCGCAGCCCGCCGCTCGACGACGCCCTCACCGCGCGCGGCCTGCTGCGCCTCGCCGAGGAGCTCGTCTTCCGCGAGCTGCACGACGCGCTGGCGCGCGGCGCCGCGCGCCTGCTGCCCGCGCCCGCGACGCTCGAGGCGCTGCAGGCCGCGCTCGTCGTCGTGTACCTGCTCGCCATCAACAACAGCGTCAGCTCGCGCCGGCAGAGCCGCGTGCGCCGCGTCCCGGAGCTCGCGTGGGCGGTGCGCCACCTGGACCTCATGAACGTCCGGCACATGCCCGACGAGGACTGGGAGCTGTTCATCTACCGCGAAACCTGCATTCGGTACGTCGTCAACCCAGGACATCCCCCCTCCTGCCAACACCTCTCGTTGCCTATGGCGTACTAACGCGCCGTTCTCCAGAGTTGCCACATGGACAGCAGTAGCTGACTGGCACCAGTGCGGCATGTTTCGCTGCATGCCCGTCATAGCCACCACCGAGCTCAACTGCAACCATCCGTGCTCGACCACGGTCTGGGACGCCGCCGACGCCACCGAGTTTGCTGCTGCGATGGCCGAGGGAAAGCGCTTCGGCAGCGCGCAGCACTCCCCTTCCTGGACAGCAAGCCCCGCCTCCTCCAGCGCCTCGTCGACCTCGGCGCAATCCAATCTCCGGGAATTCGTCGACATCCTCATGGCCGACAAGTGGAACCGCGCGGAGCGCTGCCCCCGCGACTCCTACAACATCCATGACCTCAGCGCCGCGATCGTCGGTACGCCATACCTCTCTCCCACCTTTCCTCCTCCCCCCTGCGAGCTTGCGGACTCTGGATCGCGCCATGCTTCTCCTTTTCCGTGCGACCTTTTCTTCCCGGTGCCATCGAGGCTAATGTAGAACACGCAGCTCTGAGCAACGTCGCCATCGCCGCCGACATCATGTCCATGATGCCGTTTACAGCGCCCGCTATACTGCGCGCCTTGGCCCGCTGGCAGGAGCTTTGGGGTGACCTGACAAGAGAGCTCGGTACGGCGGCACTGATGAAGACTGGCATGTCCAGACACAGCAACGAAATGTGCCACCTGACACGAAAGATCGTCGAAGCCAGTATCAACAAGTCAAGGCATCCATTCTTTCAAAAGGTTGGGCACGAGACTGTGACAGAACTATACAGTTTTGTCATTCACGGCTAAGCAAACCCACAGCGCCGCTGCGCTTGTATCATAGAAGATCAATCTCATTCACCAAGGATACTAAATACCTGGCCCAACTCCCTCAATTCCAAGCTTCCGATCTAAAAGCCCGAGTACTGCCCTCTCCACACCCTTGCATGTAGCAAGCGATGCAGTGAGAGAAAAGTGTGTGGCTCCTGAGAGCCACAAGGATTGCTGTCTATCTCTAAGCAACGGCACCAAAGTAAGCCGCCGGTATTGCTTGAAGGAGATAAGAAGTGGTTCTAAAACGGGGCGGTTAATAATAATAGGTGTCACCACGTGTCACTGCAGAGGTTAGCGAGTGAAAAAGAAAGCGGTCAAAAAGAACGAAATGTTGCGCTCGTAAATTTTCGTGCTGGACGGTTGTCCAACAAAGCTAGCCATGGGTATCGGAACAACGCGAAACGACAATCAAACCGCCGGTAAACAACAGATTCAACTCGACGGCGTAGCCGCTTGCAGCCAGCCTTGGAACAAATTCAACAACCGAGCGCCTATATCTATATCCATACTCCTTGGGTTCAAACCCGCACCGAACCGTAGCCATGAGTGTCGTCTGTGCTGGTCAGCCTCAGTTTGCCAGAGCTGCAGCAAGAATATTTGTACAGTGAAGCAAAGATGTAAATGTTAAATCGGACCATTTACTCGGAGCAAGGCCCCAGAAACTGTTCGTGGACCTTTTTCAAGAAGCCTCTCTGCATTCGAAATGAAGAGTAGTCGCCTTTCATGATGACATCCAGTATACCGCCGCAGGACCGGTCATTTGAAACTTCGGCCATTCTGTCGCGCAGAGTATTAAAGGTGTCGCCAAAGCACGCGAAAATGGTCGCCGCGTTTGAAGAACCCCCAGAAATATCGTTTTCAGAGTTATTTGGATCAATGATCGAAAGTCTGTCTGTGCTCTTGTAGGTAAATGAGCGGACGTCCGACTAACAGACGGTCAGCTCGACTTCAAATGCTCCCTTCTTAGTGATGACGTACCTTTTTAACATAGCCTACTGGCTGTGTGAGAGAAATAGCGTTGACCTCATAGTCAAATTGACGCCCGTAGAGGTCAAAGAATTCGAGCAGAATCTCTCCAAGGTGGTGTTCTGGCACCATACTTCGACTTTGAACCTGTGGTAATAGTTGCAGCATGCTTACCACCAAGCAAATGACAGAAAATCCACCGATGCCGCCATTGACCGGTTCATTCAGGCCGCGCATTAGGAGATAGTGCTTGATAAGAGTGACGAGGATGGGCATAGATGGGTACAGCTGCTTCCACTTGGCAAACGTCTCAATGGCGTCGACACCACCGAGATTCTCAAACGAAATGTCGACCCTCAGACCAGTAAATTTGTCCACGAACTTGACCAGAGGTATTCGCGCGTGCGCAATTACCTGAATTGCGTCGGCGTCAGCTACTCTCTGGGCCACCAAAAACTTCTGGAACTTGTAGAGCCAGCTCTTGGCACCAAGGTAGGTTGGCGGACCTCCCCGCATAAAGCTCGCTGAGCAAACGACAATATCCATATCCGCAGTGGGAAGGTATAGTCCCGACGTAAATGACCCGAAAGGGAAGACATGCGCACTTGCAAAGTTTCTACCATCGCGTCTCATGGCCTTTTTAAGATTGTCGACGAGGTTGTCTCGAATGCGTTGCTCAAAATCTCGCGGTCGGACGTACTCATAGAAGTCAATGACTTCCTTGTGAAGGCGGAAGGCCATGTCTGATGTCGCGCTGTGATCCACGGTAGCCCAGGGACAGGGATCCTCGCCCTTCTTCGTCAGCCAAGCAGCTGCGATGGAGCCTTTTGCAGGTCTCGCGCCCGCTTTCTTGAACTGCCCATAGTTGGGCGGCTTGATCTCATCATCAATTGTTCGCTTTCGCGATCCAAGAGGGTCAGAGCTGCCAGCAACAGTGCTTACCTTGGGCACCGGCGGTCGGGCCGGCAAAGAATGCGACAACGTCCCGTTAGTAGACACAGGGTCTGTGGGCGGAGCAGGTGGCGGCGGTTCATAATCTGGCTCAGATGCCTCAGATGCAGACTCTTCGCTTGTTTCGTCTTCATCATCGGTTGGGTCGAAGGACAAGAAATTTTCGGCCTGTGACGGCGCGCCGACTTTTTCTTTTTCTTCCATGCGAGCTTTGCGAATCAACTTGACGACGTCGCGTTTTTTCTTCGTCACCGCATCAGGGCAAGGCAGTGCAGTGTAAGGGTCCGGGTTGGACCACTTAGGTGCCTCTGCAGCCCCTTCCTCGGCCGCATCCGTTCGCTGCCTTTTCGCGGAAGGTTCCTGCTCACTTGCGCCACCCTCGTCTTCAGAGTGCGAGGATATGTCCATAGCAAGCTCATCGTCATCTGATAGGTCGTCTAGGTCGCGAAACTTGTTGGGCCCATCCATGCCGTCAAATCGCTCCTCTGGTAAATTCAACGTCGCGCCAGATATCAGTGCACGCTCAGAAGGAGGCGGAGGAGGCTGCCATCTTCGGGCAGGGCGCCCTCGTGGGGGCCGACGCTGGTCTCGCCGTCCATCACGGCGCTGCCCATGGCCACCAGGACTGGACTCGCCAACACCAGGCGGCTTGTCCATGCGAAATGTGAAGTCGCCTTGTGGCGGTGGATGAAAACGATCGGTCGGTGGAGGTCGGTCGCCGTTGGCTCGCGATCTGGGGCCGCCGCTGTCTCTTCTGTCGGGGTACGAGTCCTCGGGTCGCCAGTTGTCGCGATTCCTCGCTGCTTCATTGCGGGCTCGAAAGCGGCCGCCGCCGTACGGCTTGCGATTGTTTTCCGGCCTGTAGTTATTGCCATCGCGGCGGGGCGGGTTGCGTGGCATGATGCGCCTGTTGGGAGGTTGCGCAGGCGGCGGATGTGATTGTTAAACAATGTTGACTGTTGCGCGATCTGGCGACGATAAATTTTGGCGGCGAGAAAAAATGTTACCTTATTCAGAAGGAAAGTGCCGATCACTGCTTACTCATCAAGTGCCTGGCGTCGTGCTGTTTGCGTGCGGTGCGATATCGCCAGCGCCGACAACTGGCAACCGGGCAGATGTAAATGGCGTGAGGGAGTCAGGTTCGTTGTGTGAAGAAGAAGAATAGTCTTATTTGATGTGTACACGTATTAGTAAATTGTACAAGTTTGACTGAGGAAGCGCCGAAGGCCTGGTACCTGCGTTTGTGAGACTTCCTGTACATGTGGGCCACGGCAGAGGGCTGCACGCTGCAGAGTGCGTGGTCTCAGCCTCGCTTGCACCATGCCTTTGACCATATCCTGGCACCGTGAAACAATAGCTACAACTACGTCAACATGGCAGCTGATGACGGCGCAAGGCGTGCGCAGGAGCTCAACGACGCCCTGCTTGGAGTGCCCGGATATGCGGACGACACCATGTTCTTCGTGGCCCGCTATGGTCACCTTTGCCAGGTTTGCGCGACTTGACCTAGTTACCGCTGCTGGTTGCTCACCACTCTGACCGTCAACGTCATATAGTCGACACTGCGCAAAGAAGACTTCGACACCGTGATTCAGACCACACATGAGCTCTCGATAGCCATGTCCAAGCCAAATAACCAGACGCGCGTTTCGGAGCTGCGTGCCCAGATCATGGAGATTCTAAAGCCGTTTCCCGACCTGGTGCGGGATTATGACAGATTCGCCGCGAGCGCGAGATCAACTGCAGCTTCTCTGGGAGTTGGACGGAGGTAACTTGGCGTTGCCCTGGCTAGATGATGCTGATTCCTGGACTGTGACGGGCATGATACCATACAACACGGAGAAAGTGCCTACCTATGAAGGCGGCGAACCAGGTCACCATTAATCCTGAATTTACACATGCATCAAGCAGACCGAAGCTTACAAACATACAAACCTATCCATCAGTGAATCAACTTAGTTTCAACCATGTCCATTTCTTTATTCATCTCCGGCTGCGGTCCCCAACCGGCCGGCTTGCGCGTACCTCACAGGCAGCGACTTGCGCGCATGTGGGTCCTCCAAGCTGAGGGAGCTAGCTGGCCACATTATTCAGGAGTTCTCTCCAACCAACGCCTCGCAAACTGTCCTCGACCCGCGAACAGGCAAGCGTCCGCCGACTTCCATCCTACCTCGCCCCCCTTCCCCTCGCGAGCAATCTGCCTCTCCGCATCAAATCGAATCGAGTCCTGTCCCGCCCAACCCATCCTTGCCCAACGCGCGTCGCGCACATACACAACAGCCAACCAACCCACCCTCCTCGCCATGTCCAACTACTACGGGCAGGGCAGTGGCGCGCCCCCCTACGGCGCCGACGGCGGCGGCGGCGGCGCGCAGAACCTCCAGTTCTACCCCTCGACCTACTCGCCGGTCGCGCCGGGCGTGTCGGGCGCCGCGACGCCGCAGCAGGCCGCCTACGGCTTCACAGGGGTGGTGGGCGCGGGCGCGGGCGGCTTTGGCGGCGGGAGCGCCGCGCGGAACGGCGGCTTCGCGTCGGGCGGCTTCGGCGGCGCGGGGGGCGTCTCGGGCCGCATGGGCGAGCACGGCGGCCTGCGCACCGGCTGGCTGGCGGCGTTTTCCACCGAGGGGTACGACGGCGAGCCGCCGCTGCTCGAGGAGCTGGGCGTCAACTTTGGTCACATTCAATCCAAGGTAAGTCTTCTCCCGCGGGCCGGGGAAGGTCGGAGATGGATGCAGCCCTGCTGACTTGCCACGTTTGCAAACTAGACTCTCGCGGTGCTGAACCCCTTCCGACACATTGACCAGCACATCATGGACGACTCGGACCTGTTCGGCCCCATGTTCTTCTTCCTCCTCTTCGGCTTCTTCCTGCTCTTCTCCGGCAAGGTGCACTTCGGCTACATCTACGGCCTCGCCCTCCTCGGCTCGACGTCGCTGCACATGATCCTCTCCCTCATGTCGCCCGCCGCCGGCGACGAGACCTCCGCCTTCCACGGCCAGTACGGTGGCGAGGCGCCCCCTCCGCCCCCCGCCGCCGGCCGCGGCGGTCCGGCCCAGCACGGCGGCCACTTCTCCGCCACGCTCACCTTCCCGCGCTCTGCCTCCGTCCTCGGCTACTGCCTGCTGCCTCTCGTCGTTACCAGCATGTTTGGCGTCGTCATGCCCATGGACACCCCGCTCGGCATCATCCTCACCAGCTTCGCCATCATGTGGAGCACCTACAGCGCCAGCGGCATGTTCTGCGCCGTCGGCCGCATGAAGGGCATGCGGGCCCTCGTCGCCTACCCGCTCGCCCTCTTCTACGTCGGCTTCGGCATCATGGGCATCTTCAGCAGCCGCGGCAGCGGCTCCCTCGCGAATGCCGCAGCCAAGCTCAACAGCCCCTAAATGGGCTTCATTCCAACCATGGGGTTGTTATACAGAATGAGGGCTGCTGAAAATGGCTCGTTCCTCCCGATGTTCAAGAGCCGGGGGGGCTGCCAAATATGACAAAAACAGGGATATATATAGTGGTTTTGCATTTGGGCGCATAGCGAGGGCAAAATTTCTTTGTAATGAAATCAATTACGCTTGGGTTGGGATGCTGGGTAGACAATGAATGGTCAGGGGACGCGTCAAAATCGCAAGACAAACAGGGCAACTGCGAATAGGTCTTGCGTTATGGAAAATCCTTAGTCTATCCACAATCATAGTTTCAAATACTGTCATGGATGATGGTTTGCGCTGTAGTATGCACTTAATGATGAATATCAAACTAACAATACCTTAACTATGCTTATGTTTTCCGCAAACAAACGGGCCAGGCGCCACGAAATCATAACAACGGAAGTACAGAATCATGCAGTAATATAATATTTCTCCCCCCCGTATCATCTATCTCAGCTTAACAGCGAATGTACGAAGGCAGAAGGCAGATATCTTCAAGTATGTGTATTGGCCGAGCCCAAGTGAATCTCATCGCAGAAACCATCGCATCCGAACTCGTTGTCTTTTCCCTCATACAGTTAGTTAACTTTTCCTCCCCATAAACAAATAGTAGTACCCCGGCCCCAAAACTCAGAAAAGAACACAAAAACGAAAAAAAGAAAAGACTAGGCTAGAACTGAGTGAAAAAGAAACAAATGTACAAACAAGAAACCAGCTGTGTCGCCGGTGATGTTTGCTAATGATTTTAGAGAAAGGAAAAGAAAGTGTTTGACCCAGGGCAGCAAAACAAAAAAATGACAAATGACAATGCCCAAATTATACATGCGACTAGTGTCGAGTAGTTTTATTCGATATGCAAACTGACGGCACACATCTTTAGTGCGCGCCATTCGTCTTGACGCCATTGGTTTGGCCTTCAGCTTTACCAAAGAGTACAGAGAACTGGCCACCGGCACCGGCACCGATGATCTGCTTGCCGCGGATGGCAGTGTTATCAATCTGGGTGGGAGTCTTGATGTCCTCGATGGTTCCCTGGCCAGTCTGGTAATTGCTGGAGAAGCCCCACGAGTACGCTTTGCCGTCCTTGGAGATGGCGAAGTTGTTGTCCGAGCCTGCGGTGACTGCGCAGATGCCAGAAACTTCATCATTGGCGGTCGGCTTGACCAGGATCCTAGGAGCGCCCCTCTCGTCGAAGATGACATCATCCTTGTTCAGCTCGTCAAACTCGAAGCCGACCTGGAAACCGTCCACACGGCCCCAGGTGAAAAGCTTGCCGTCCTCGGAGCAGGCCAGGGAGTGGTGGACTCCGCCATCTACACCAGTAATAACGTGGTCCTCCAGATCGGTAAGCTTGACGGGCTTGAGGATCACTGCTTCGTCTTCGCCGGCGTTCGACTGAACACCAATCTCGCCAAAGTTGTTGAGGCCCCAGCCCCAGACCCTGCCATCCTTGTCAATGGCGAAGCTGTGGTAGGCACCGCAGGCAATCTTGACAATCTTGCCGCGGGGCAGCCCCACGCCCTGGGGGGTCAGCGACGACATCTTGTTGCGCTCGATGATGCGGCGTCCGAGCTGATTCTGCTGGCCGCAGCCCCAAGCAACAACATTGCCCTTCGTGTCGAGGGCCAGGATGTGGTTAGAACCGGAAGCTAGTTTGCTGATGTTCTTGAGGTTGGGCAGAAGCATAGGGCGCTGCTGGATCTTGATAGACTCGGTGAAGCCCAGAACACCGTCGCTGGAGCGGAAAGTACCCCAACCGTACACGCGTCCGTCCTGTGTCAGGACGAACGTGGCACTGTCGCTGGCGACGACCTGGACAAACTTGGTGCCGAGGGCAAAAAACTCTTCTCCGACAGCAGTGGGGGTACTCTCGCGGGGGTTGATGCCAGTGTCGTCCTCATCGTCGTCCGAGCCGGAGTCGTCACCGTCCATATCTTTGAGACCACCATCCCAGGCCGTGTCGCGTCCGAGAGCGCCCTGGTCATTGACGCCCCATGTAAGAATTCGGTTGTCGCGCGTCAAGGCAGCGGCGTGCATGCCGCCACACGCGATTTGGATCACGCCGACCGATTTGGCATCCAGGTTATCGTTGAGGCGAGGTCGCTTCACGTCGATGGGCTTCTTGCCGTTCACCTTCCTGCTACCCAAGCCGAGTTCTCCAGAGGTGCCTTCGCCAAACACATAGACGTCAAGAATCTCGTGCGGAACTTCGTTGACAACCTTGCCAATATCGGGGAAAGCCTTCTTGGGCTTGGGCACGGCAATGGCACGGGGGGCGGGTGCTTCAGCCTTGATCTTTTTGGCGCGCTCGACATCGTCGGTCGCCTCAACGGACGCCTTGCGCTTTCTAGACGCGGCGGCGGTGCCATTGGGCTTTGGCGCGGGCTCCATCTTCTTCTTCGCGGCCGTCTTTGCAGGCGCGACCTTTTGGGTCGGCTTTTTCGTCGTCGTCGTCGGGGCGGCGGCCTTTTTGGGGGCGGCGGAGGCGACCTTTTTCGTGGCAGCTGCAGATGCAGAAGCCTTCTTTGCCGTCTTTGCGGCTGGCATCTTGACGGATGGAATGGAAGCGAAGGGCTAGTGGAAAAAGGGCGGGTTGGCGCGGCTTAGACTTGTGTCGCAACGTTTGCTCAGGAAGCTGTGGCAAGACAGCAAGCAAAAACAAAGTGCGTGAGCGCAAAACGAAGAGACACGTCAGGAAGGAATGAATTGCTCTCAAAAAATGGGGCGCTGAAAAAAGGAGCGGCTAATCCAGCAGCGAACGGCTTCAGCGAACGAGCTCAACGGAAAGGCGAGGTCCCTTTGATGGAATGGAGGCTGGCAAGCTTGGTTGTCGCGGGCTGGGAGCGACGAAAATGCGCGTTGGTAAGCTGGCGCCGCTGGAGCCACTTGTGGTGAGCTTGTTGGACCGTGTCGCACCAGTGCCAAGCTGCGCGCGCGAGCTCTGACCGCCCGGCAACTTTTTTTGGAATGTCCGGCAGAATTATGTCTTGCTCTAGGCGGTGAGAAGGCTCCCTTTCCGCGCAACTGGCGATTGTCAAGACATGTATGCTTGGCAGCTTGCGGCCAAGTACAGGATGATTTTTTTTTTGGAGAAAAGGGGGATGAGACAATATTGCCGTTCTTCTTTATCTCCAGAATACACAGCAAACGCAACAGCGTTGAGGCATGCAGGCAACTTGAGATGGCACAACACAGGCACTCGGCACTGCTGACGCAAAATACACGTTTCTTAACATGCACCTTAACAAACCAACAGGCTCTATACGGTTTGATATGAACTGGTTTCTGCTCTTATAATTAATAGTTGATCGTCCTATCCTATAACCTGCGCCGCCTATGCACGACTGTGGACCCCTGTGATATGATCCTATTTATGGGTATTCGTGACACCATTATCCCCTGCCTGTGTCGTCGCCGTCCCGCGTCCGTACGTAAATGCTACAGCCCAATCCATGTGTGATTGCGGCAGGCCCTCAAGTAAGCCCGGCGGCAGTTCGAGTGCCCCGTCTCCCACGTTATAAAAAGCAACCCCAAAACGCCAGTGCTCCGACCCCATGTTCCCGAACCCAAGTCGCTTCAATCAAAACGAGCCATGGAACAAGATATTTCCTTCCTCATGACCCTTACTTGCGGGTAGTGAAGTCAATCTCGTTGGCGGGGTTGAAGCCACCGTCGGAGGCCTTCTCGCAGGTGCATGCGTCGGCGGCGCGGAGGCCGCAGGGGCAGGTCGCGCCGGACGGGCGCGCGTTCTCGGTCGCGGCGCGCTGGCAGGTGCACTCGCCGGCAGGGCGGGCACGGCACGAGCAGCGGGCGCCGGTCTGGATGAAGTTCTCGGTCGCGGCCTTCTCGCAGGTGCAGTGGAGGGCGGGCTTCTGGCCGCAGCTGCAGGTGGCTTGGCGGGCTGTGAACGACGTGTTAGTTACTCGCACGGAGTGGGTAATTTGGGATCAGATAGTGATAACATACCACAGGCACATTCAGCATCGCCCTGGCGGCAGCAAGTGGAAGCCTTGAAAGCAGTCATGGTGAAGGTTGGTGGTGTGTGAGGAGGAAAGAAGTAGAGCGATTGGGAATGTTGGATTTGATGTAGAGGCAATGGAAAAGAATAAAGCGCTGAGATGATGATTGAAAGCAGATCGTCCTCGGAGGTTCGACAGTGACGTCTTTATACCTGAGTTGAAGATCCACAGGATACGATCGCGCCCCGATTTTGGGTGGCCAAATTGGCGAGGCCGTGATTGGTTGCGATGGGCCGGCGGACCAATCAGAGGCAAGGTAATTCAAACCACCACGCGATCTTGAAATGGCCTGTTCTAGCCACAGCCTTCAGCGAATCATTTCATCAGCATTCACAAGCAAAGTGCGTAAGCGTTTCTAAACCTTCTTCGCAATGAATCATGGCCTCCTTCATGACCGCGCCCGAGACCCGATCCGAGTGCCTTGCAGCGACCAGCCGGGCCCCAGCAACAAGTTATTTGCGTGGCACGGCGGCCCCTCCAGTTCCTTGATGAATCATCTACGCCTAGCAAATACATTTTCAGACTGGGCATTGATGTATTCATGCAGCAGGCATCTATGTTGATCAAGTATACTCTGTTCCCGGGAACCTATGTTGCTCGCCGCCCGTCATCATCACGGGATCTGATTCCGCTGCGTCGTCCTGCAGCTCTGGTGGGGCACGTAACGTTTACACAAGAACAGCAGAGGACGTGACAAAAGTGTGTCAAAATCCATCTCCTTCTATCGACAGATACCGATATATAGTAGCTACTTCATGCTGCTATTCTGTGAGCCTCAACAGCCCGAGATTCGCTGACGTCATGAGGGACCAACTGCGCTGGCCGAGGGAGGCGGGAGGCATAACCGCTAGACGCAAACGTCTCCACGACGTACTCGGTAGGTAGCTCTCCTCTCCAACACAGCATCTGCTCCGTCCAATTTCATCCAATTCTACCACCACGTCACCAGCCTTTTCCCGCCACTCATCCTACATCATGCACTCGCGCGTCATCCGCCCCCTCCTCCGCAGCGCGCCCCGCGCCGCCGCCGCCGCTCCCCGACGCCTCCTCAACACCGACACCGCGCCGGTGCTCTACTCGGCCCACGCGCGGGCTACCGGCGCGCGCAACGGCCACGTCGAGGGCAGCGAGGGCCTCGTCGTCGACCTGGGCATGCCCAAGTCCCTGGGCGGCGCCGGCGGGCCCGGCAAGACGAACCCCGAGGAGCTGTTCGCCGCCGGCTACGGCGCGTGCTTCCAGTCGGCCATGAACCTGGTCGCCCCGCGGCTGGGCGTCCGCATGCCGAGCATGGCCGAGGACAGCGTCATCGAGACCACGGTGCACATGGTCGGCGACCTGAAGAAGGCCGACCTGGGCATCCGCGTCGACATGCTCGTCAAGGTCAAGGGCGTCAAGAAGGAGGACCTGGAGAAGCTGGTCGAGAAGACAAAGGAGACGTGCCCGTACAGCCGCGCTACCAAGGGCAATGTGACCACCAACATCAAAGTCGAGTCCTTGTAAAAGTACTCTTCACACAGCACCTTAGTCATGGGACATGTAGTATTGAATTGTCAGGTATCGTCTGCCGCCCCATCGCTATCCGCATCTATAAGAGTGCCTATTGGTGTCGCCATCTTTCATTGCTTCAATTCGTTGAATCGTGCCACCGCCTCATCCATTTCTTCATAAATGTCAAAGTTCTTGATAAAGTCCCAGCGCTCGCCCAGTAGCCCGCGCATGGTTTCAGCGTCGGCCGAAACCGCAAGGCCCTGGCCGCACATGAGCTTCCCTGTGGCTCTGCTCGAGTCGACAATTTTCTGGCATCGGGGTCGTCGCACTTCGTCGTACGCTTGGAAAGCGATGGCGATTTCCGCCGGCGTTCCGACACGGCCCAGCAGCGCGCCGAGGATGGCGGCGTCCTCGATAGCCATGGCGGCGCCGCTGCCCTGCCACGGTGTGGTGGCGTGCGCTGCGTCGCCCATGATACACACGTTCCCTCTGGCATACGCGGGCGTGGATTTGTGTTCCCATTGGGAATACATTCTCAAATCAGGGCATTCCAGCACCAGCTGGAAGATTGTAGTTAGCGTTCTGTCTTATCAGAGGGGATTTGGACGGGTGCCCACACACGTCCATCATGTTCCTCGCAATAGGTCCGTCAAGCCATGTTTCAAGAGTCATTTCGAGCATCTCGCGGGTCAGCGGTCGACTGCGGTCCTCCGGTTGGTCTCGTTCGACCGCGGAGACGACGCACTGCACCGTCTCGCCGTCGTCCAGGACGTCGTGCATGATGAAGGCCCCGTCTCCGCACCAGCAATATTGCCTGTTCTCCGTAAAGAAACGTGCGCCAAGCCTCTCCCTGGCCTGCTTGAACGGAACTAGGTACCGGCAGTCCCAGAACCCAGCAGGGGTGGCGGCGTGGGACGCTGCTCCGTCGCCGAGGACGTGCCTCCTGACGGATCCAAAGATGCCGTCGGCGCCGATGACCGCGTCAACGGTTTCCGTGGCGCCGTCGGAAAAGGCCAGACGGAGCTGCTGCGGCCCTTGCGGGCTGAGCGACGCGAGCGTCCTGCTGACGTGCAGCGACTCTCTGGGCAGCGGAGCGACCAGGGCGGAGAGAAGAGCGGCGCGGTGGACAATGACGTTCTTATCGTCCACTAAGAGGTCGAGTATTTTCTCCCCCGCATGCGGTCCAGATGCCTGCGCCGCGGGTGAGTGTGGTTTCCGACGTGCATGATGGGCTGGTGGCGTACCAGCATCAGGCGGCTCGAGTTTGACGGCACAGCGCCCGCCTTGCCCAGGAGGACTTCCCGTGCCGAGGGGACGATGGCCTCGAGCGCACTAATGGCGTGAGGCGGGAGGCCTACCGCCGCGCCGCGCTCTGAGAACTCGGGCGCGGATTCGTAGACATGGACGTCCATACGAGGGTTGTTGAGGAGCGCATTTGCCATGCATGTGCCGCCCAAGCCACCACCAATGATGGCGACGCGAATCCTATGCTCAGACATGACTCGGCTTCTGCCCAGAGGGATCGCCGATGCTTTCCTGCCTGGTCTGTCAGCGGGGTGGTTCGCCTGTCTACCTGCATGGCAAGTTTCGACCCCCTCGCCGTTATATATCTTATGCGAAAGAGTATCAGGCTGCAGCCTGGTTGGCAGCAAGGCAGCGCTACCAAGCCTGAAGTCGCCGTAGATCGCCAAGGATCCGCTTGTAAGCGAGACAGGCCGCAGCCCAAGATAGGACTTCTACCGCGATTCCCTGAGCGCATCGCAGCAGTTACAGGCTTTCTAGATGTCTAAGATCCCTCGTCTGTGCCATTTTCCAAAGGGCTGCAAAAGCTCTTGCCGCCCTAGTCTGCCGACTGAAGATGTTGACTGTAAGAGACCGCCACTAGTGCGGGATAGCTGAGGTGGGATACGCGGGATGCCGCCGGAGGGTAAGGCCAGATGCAGGCTAGGTCCGGGGTAAAGATTACTCGTCACTATTTGGTGACAAATTGGCCAATGATGGGTTCCGTGTTTCCAGCTGGGCATTATTGCTGCCCATGGAAGCCCAGCCACTTGTCCCATGTCGTGCCGTGCCACACACACCATCTTCGACAGTTTGCAGTTTGGGTCGGTGCCCGTGGCCAGCCCAGCCATCAGGATAGAGAGGGTGTGGTGAATTCCGGTTTATTCCTCTCACAGCAGGAGAACCTGATTTGTCTGTGGTCTCGCCTCCAACACCCACTTACGACGAGATGAGGTGGACCTGCGGCATGGGTAGATGGGTGATTGCTGGGCAATCTTT
>LUFD01003105.1:4876-17816 GCA_003025255.1 Cordyceps pruinosa | reverse complement strand
CAAAAAAAAAAAAAAAAAAAAAAAAAAAACTCTCTCAAATTTGTCGTTACAACAGCGACTTTTACTGCCATCTTCCGCTACTCGCTCTGGATCTGTTCTCTAACACTCAACCAACACACAAAAACAAGCAGAAAGAAGCGCCGTGATGCCTTCATTCTCTACTGCCACTGTCTACTACTCGCGCTCGGGTTCCTCTCAAACAAACAACTAAAACAAAAAAAGACCACGACAAAAAGAAATACAAAAAAAATACAAAAAATACACCACAAAAAGACCACAAAACACCACAAGAAAAACCACAAGAAAAACCACAGCACAATCAAATTTGTCGTTATACCAGCGACCCTTACTACCATCTTCCGCTACTCGCTCTGGACCTGTTCTCCAACACTCAACCAACACACAAAAACAACCACAAAGAAGCGCCTTGATACCTTCATTCTACGCCACTGTCTGCTACTCGCGCTCGGGTTCCGCTCAAACAAACAACTAAAACACACAAAAAAAAGATCAACTGCATGGGTTACGATTATTTATGCAACTGGAGACGTTTGGAGTTTGGAGGATTTCTTGAAGGAGTGTTTGGATGATTTCTCAGCGTGGTCTAGTGCTCTGCACTCTTACCAATGTTTCTGTTTACGATTTACCGATAGAGGCTCTGCTTCTAGACGGATTAATTGTTTTCTTCACTCACTATCTTTTCTCCCGTCGTGAATGTACTGGAATCGTTCATCTCCCACTCTTGCGGCGCGGCTTAGATCTTGGTGAAGCCGCCATGGCGTAGATGATGTAAAAAATATTTTCTTCACTGTAAAATATTTCGTCCTCTTTATCCATCCTCGTTTAATTTTCGAGTGTTTTTCTAGTTTATTTGGTTGGCTTCCATCATGACCCTACCGCCCGGGCATCCATCCTCCGCCTTGGTCGTTTCTAGATTCTCCACAGGCTACAGCGTGTCACAGATACGGAAGGAATTCGGTAATACTGCGTACGCCATTGTCAGTCATCGTCTCAGCAGAGGTTTCGACACCTCCCGGGCCGCGCCATGAACCCAAAGCGAGGCTGATGGGGCGGTGCTTCAGCCGCTTCTGCTCCGGTCACGGAATCAGCAGGTGGATTTTACCCCACCATCGTGAAGCCCGTCACCTGTTGTCGGCACGGAGGCCAATGTAAACTTCTCCTTGTACATCTCATTCATTTTGATGCTATTCTACGCCCGTCTGCGACATGTCAGAACAAATCAAGGCAACTCATCCGCCGACCGTTGTGGTGATTGGGTACGCAGAGTCCCGTCGACCATGAGCTCATACTGACCCGAACTTTGTAGCGCTGGCGTCGTGGGCTTATCCTCGGCCATAAAATTACAAGAGACCCTCGCGGCCCAGAACCCAAGCAGAAGAGCTGATACACAGGTGCTCCTGGTGTCGAGAGAATGGCCCAGCTCGATTCCCGGCTCGCCATCGAAGCACTCGGCCAACTACGCGTCCATGTGGGCGGGCGCCCATGTGCGGCCCATTCCTGCAACCACAGCGCAGTTGCAACGTGAGGCCAGGTGGCTCAAACAGACGGTGGCGGAGTTTAGCACTCAGATTGAGACGGAGCCATGGAGTGGCATCACTCGCACACTGGGCATTGAGCTTCTAGAAGCACCCGACGATGGGTACCAGAAGCAGGACGCCGGAAGCTTTTTCAAAGAGACTGGTCTTCCGCATTATAGAAAATGGAGCAAATCTGAGCTTCCAAAGGATGTGGTCCTTGGCTACGAGTACGAAACATATTGTGTCAACGCCCCAGTGTTTTGCCAGGCACTGCTGCGACGATTCATTCTTCGAGGCGGCAAGACTCTCGAGCGAGATCTCAAGACCGAATGGGAAGCCTTTGGGATACATAACAACGTCGTTTTGGTTATAAACGCCAGCGGCACCGGATTTGGCGATCCAAAATACTTTCCGACGCGAGGTACGCCTTGGTGGTCTGTAGTATTGGCAGCCCTACTAACGCGTTGATGCAGGCCAAACAGTTGTCACAAACATGGACGACGCGGCCAAGACAGTGACACGTCAGAAAAAAGACGGCTCTTGGAGCTTCATCATCCCTCGATTCTTTTCGGGCGGCACCATTGTCGGCGGTACCAAGCAACCAGGCGACTGGTCCGCGGAGCCAGATGTAGACACTCGAGCCACACTGCTGGCTGGGGGTCGGGAGCTTCGCAAGTTTGCCAGCTCATCGGCTAGCAATGCAGAAGATATATCCGTCATTGCAGATGTCGTCGGCCGTCGGCCAACAAGAGAAGGCGGTATGCGGATCGAGCTGGAACAGCAGTCTGTCTCGGGACGGCAGGCTACAGTGTTGCATGCGTACGGTGCTGGAGGGCGTGGCTACGAGATAGGGTGGGGAGTGGCAAGCGAGGTCGCACAGATGGCAAGCGGTATTCTGGCCAGAGAAAATCTGACGAAATCTAAGTTGTAAACTGCAGTGAGGTAAGAATTTTCATCGGCGAGGTTGGCGACTCTCGGTGTAAGCCAACAAGTGAGCAACCCGGGTTGTTACCACACAAGCCCGCTACGACTCGCTGGGTGAGCGTTATGGGCCCAGATCTCGATAATAAACGACGTGACAGAGATAGATACTGTGGTTTTATTCTTCCTTGAATTTCTCCGACTTTTATATTGGAAAGCCTCAGAACCTACCAGCCTTTATAGGGTACCGCCGGAGCGGAGAATATTTTAGCCCGTAGTGCCCCGCCTCCACCCAAGTCACAAGTGCCTCTTTACTGACCATCGTGCTGCTTTGCGGTTTATGGTGGGACATGCCACAACTTCAGAGGTTGAGCGAAACCGATTCCCTGCCACATCTGCCCTGCCTCGCCGCGAGCGACAGAACTCGCCAACATGGTTCTTCAAGATCTGGGCCGCCGCATCAACTCGGCGGTCACCAACCTGACCCGCGAGCAGAACCTCGATGAAAAGGTACCCTTTCGCCAGCCATTGTGCGACTGCGCACCCCGCCAAATATCGCCACTCTGGCCCAACCGGCGCAAAGGCCGCGTCGTCATGGATAGGTCGCTAACCACGGTGTACAGGCGTTCGACGCCATGATCAAAGAGATCTGCTCCGCCCTCCTCGAAGCCGACGTCAATGTCCGACTTGTTGGCCAATTACGAAAGTCGATCAAGGGCACAGTCAATTTCAAGGACATCCCTCCCGCGGTGAACAAGAAGCGATTGATTCAAAAGGCTGTCTTTGATGAACTGGTCAAGCTCGTCGACCCTCATGCAGAGCCGTTCAAGCCCAAGAAGGGCAAGCCGAACGTCATCATGTTTGTCGGACTGCAGGGTGCTGGTAAAACGACGACGTGTACAAAGCTCGCCCGACACTACCAGACGCGAGGGTTCCGGGCCTGTCTTGTCTGCGCCGACACCTTCCGAGCCGGCGCTTTCGACCAGCTGAAGCAGAATGCCACCAAGGCCAAGATCCCATACTACGGTTCGTTGACGGAGACGGACCCCGCTGCCGTCGCGCGTGCCGGCGTGGAACAATTTAAGAAGGAGAAATTTGATATCATTATTGTCGATACATCGGGACGACACAGACAAGAGTCGGCGCTATTCCAGGAAATGGTTGACATCCAACAGGCCATCAAGCCCGACGAGACCATCATGGTGCTAGATGCCTCGATTGGTCAACAGGCCGAATCGCAAGCGAAGGCTTTCAAGGAGGCTGCGGACTTTGGTGCCATTATCATTACCAAGACCGATGGTCACGCCCATGGTGGTGGTGCTATTTCCGCCGTCGCGGCCACACACACACCGATCGTCTTTATCGGTACCGGTGAACACATGCTCGACCTCGAGCGTTTCGCGCCACAGCAATTCGTCCAGAAGCTGCTGGGTATGGGCGATATCGCCGGCCTGGTTGAACACGTGCAAAGCTTGAACTTGAATCAGCAGGACACCATGAAGAACATCCAAGAGGGCATATTCACAATCCGCAACTTGCGCGACCAGCTTTCAAATATCATGAAGATGGGCCCGCTCTCCAAGATGGCTGGTATGATCCCTGGCATGAGCAACATGATGCAAGGCATGGATGACGAGGAGGGAGGTGCGAAGCTGAAGCGCATGATCTACATCTGCGACTCCATGACAGAAAAGGAGCTGGATTCGGATGGCAAGATCCTCATGGACGAGCCGACTCGCATGACCAGAATCGCTCGCGGATCCGGCACGTCTGTGCGCGAGATCGAGGATCTCCTAACACAACAGCGCATGATGGCCGGCATGGTGAAGAAGATGGGCGGCAACATGAAGAACATGCAGCGCGCGCAGCAAGCGATGGGCGGCGGCAACAAAGCGCAGCAGATGGCGGCCATGCAAAAGCGGCTTGCCAGCATGGGCGGCGCGGGCGGCGCGGGCGGCATGCCCGACATGGGCTCGCTGATGAAGATGCTTGGTGGCGGTGGCGGCGGTGGCATGCCCGGCATGCCTGGCGGGATGGACATGCAGGCCATGATGCGACAGATGGGTATGGGCGGTGGAATGCCGGGCATGCCGGGTATGCCCGGTGGCGGTGGACGTGGAAGGCGATGAGCTGCGTGACGTTTTGCCGTACATATAGAATGCCGGAAGGGATTACACATGCAACACGCACGGGTGCACAGGGACAGGCGTTGGTTTTGCTTCCATGGTGTCAGAGTAGACGTTGAACAAAATAAGAAGAAAATTACACGTCAGGCGGCTGCCATGGCCATCTACCTATAAATCACACATTTCTCTTTCCTATTGATTCGCATTGGCCAATCCATCTTCCTATTCAGAGTTTATAGCAGAGGCTTGGGCGGATCGGCGCCGAGCGCGAGTTCCATGTCCGGGTCCGACCTGGCCATGGCGGCGCGGTACGCCTCCCTCTCGCCGATGCGCTGCAGGTACGCCAGCACGTTTGGGTACTCGGCCAGGCTGTACGGCGAGAAGTAGCGCATCGTCGTGAGCGAGAAGACGGTCATGATGTCCGCCGCCGTGAGCTCCGCGCCGGCCAGGTACGCGTGCCGCGCGAGCTGCGCGTCCAGCGCCCGCAGCGCGCGGCCCAGCTTCTCCCGGGACATGGCGCCCATGCGGCCGTCCTCGCCGCCGGCGCCGGCGCTGCGGAGGTACATGGCGCGGGCGACGGCGGGCTGGAAGGTGCCGTTGCTCCAGTGCCACCAGTAGAGGAAGTCGGCGTAGCCGGGCGCGCCGGGGCGGACGAAGAGGCGGCCGCCGGCGTGCCGGTGGGCGAGGTACTCGACGCAGGCGCCGGACTCGGCGAGCGTGAGGCCGGACTCGCCGCCGGCGGAGGCGTCGTGGACGACGGGGGCGGCGCCGCTGGGGTGCAGCGCCTTGTAGGCGGCGGGCGCGAGGAGCGGCGCGCGGCGGTAGGTGCGCAGCTCGTAGGGCACGCCGAGCTCCTCGAGCAGCCAGGGGATGCGCTCGGACTGGGAGACCTGCAGGTGGTGGACGGTGATTTTGGCCATGGCTCTCTCTGTATTGTTACTGTCGTTGCTGGGATATGGAGGCTCCTTTGTCGGGCAGTTGACGGGCTAGGGACGGAGATGCCGGCAGACGGCTCATCAGTGGTCTTGGTGAGGCGGCGCGGGCATCCCGGAGGAGGGACATGACTGGATCATGGATGATTTGGAATTGGGGCATGCCGCTTGTTTCTCTGGTTGGAGCGCGGCGATTAGCGTGAGACTCTGGCGAGATGTCCATGATGTAATGAGTTGAGCGCCGCCAAGGCAGCTTGGACGGCGTAGCCGGCGCTGCTAGGTGAATATCACGCCTGTATTTAGACTATCTAGGTAGCTACCAGGTAGGACCTAGTTGCTGGTGGCTAAAGTTGGAGATTTAGTAGCTCAACGGTGAGAGTGTTGGGTTTGTATTAGTTCAACCAATACAAGGCAAGTAAAAGAGAGTAGCGGCTGGCCACTGCGCACGAGAATCAAAAGTGATGCACAGAGAAGAGGAGAATAATGAGAGAACACCCTCTCTGGTTTCTATTCTCTTTCACATGTCAAGTCTGGTTCTGGTCGGAGAGTCCTGCACCTACTATTGCAAAAACTGGGCATTCTCAACAAAACCTGCACCATCAGACCGCGGCTGCTCCTCTCCATATTAACGAATAATACAGCCAATTAATGGCCCAGCTCCGACAGGCGAGCGGATTACATTATCAGACGATGCCAGTGGCCCAGCCCGCCCCTTTTGCCCGCCGGCATAATCATCCCGCCGGTCCCGAGGCATCTCGCCTGCGACGCCAGCAGTTGATAAAGTGAAGCCGCCTCTTTTTTTCTGTCGTCCTCTGGCGTTTGCCTGAAGGAGAAGAAAATCAATCCATTCCATCGAGCATCCCCAGCCTTGCCATTGACGCAGCCCTGCCATCGACGCAGCCTTGCCATACGCAGGCATGGCAGCACACCAACCAGGCGAGGCTCGCGCCGGCACAAGGCCCAAAACGAGAGTCGCCGTCATCGGCACAGGATTGGCCGGGCTCGCCACCGCACACCTCCTCCAGACCGACACCGAGGCGAGATATGACATTGCGCTTTTCGAGCAGGTGCGTACACGTCCCCGGAGGCGTACGGCACGGCCCCTCTGACCGTTGAAGCAGGCAGACACCCTGTCCCTCGATGCCGCCTCCGTCACCCTGCGAAATGCGACAACCGGCGTCGCAGAGCGCGTCAACATCCCCCCGCGGAGCGTCACCCGCGGTTACTACCCGAACCTCACCCAGATGTACGACTACCTGCAGATACCGCTCCGCGCCGTGCGGTACACCTTCCTCTACGCCGAGATCCAGGCGGCCAGCACCGCAGCAGCCGCGGCAGCCCCCAACCGGCCGCGCCGGCCGCAGAGCGCCGACCCGATGGCCGGCGCGTACTTTGCCTTTGAGAAGTTCCACCGGCCCGTTCTCTCGGCCCAGCTCTGCGGCAGCTGGCTGTCGCAGCTTTGGCAGACGCTCTTCATCGCCGCCTGCTACGTCTGGTTCATCGCGTGCTGCTTCCTTGTCGAGCCCCGCCGCCTCGCGCACAAGACGGGCGGCGCAACCAGCGAGTCCCTCCGCGCGTACCTGCGCCGCGCCCGCGTGCCGCGGCGCTTCGTCGACTACCACCTGCTGCCGGTGCTGGGCGCCATCTGCACCTGCTCGCACGAGCAGCTGCTGGCGTTCCCCGCCAGCGACGTCGTGCGCTTCATGACGCGCTCGGCGCTGCGGCGGACGTACATGACGGACGGCGTGCACGACCTGCAGTCCCGCCTGGCGGAGGGCATCGAGGACGTCCGCCTGCGCGCGCGGGTCGGCGCGGTGGAGAGGGTCGGCGGCGGCCGCGTGCTGGTGCGGTGGGATCGGCTGCGCGACGGCGGCGGCGTGGCGGCGACGTGCGAGGAGGTGTTTGACCGCGTGGTGCTCGCCGTGACGCCCAACGCCGCGGCCAGGATCTTTGCCCCGGCCCGCTGCCTGCTGTCGTCGATTCCCACCGCCCCGATCGAGGCGACCGTCATCGACCCGTCCTACAAGCGGGTGTCCGTCGAGGAGTGCGGGACGGCCCCCTCCGGACGCCTGTTCTCGCAGAACAGCCGCCCGCAGCTCATGGTCTTCCGGACGCGCTTCGCCGACGACGGCGGCGACGCCCAGACGGAGGCGTGGAACTACCTGCCGAGCGGCGCCATCTGCCGGACGAGCCCCTTCCCGTACGCGTCGGACGACGGGGCGGTCCTGCACCGGGCGCGCTTCACGAGGACCCTGCGCACCGCGGAGAGCAGGGGCGTCGTGGAGCGGGTCGTGCGCCGGCGCGCGCCGGACGGCCGCGGGCAGAAGACGCCGGCGGACGCGTGGGTCAGCGGCGGCGACAACGTGTGGGTGGCAGGCTCGTGGTGCTGGGACGGCATGGTGCTGCTGGAGGGCTGCGTGGTGTCGGCCATGAGGGTGGCGGACGAGTTCGGCGTCGAGGTTCCCTGGAGGAACGAGTACGGCGCAGGGGAGTTTGCGGTTTCTAATAACCGGCTGGCCGGAGGAGGATCATCGGTCGGCCTTGGGAACACGGTGGAGAGATGAGATACCCCGGGGGCCCCGTTGGGGAGAGGAAAATGGTGTGTCGCGCCGCTCTCTGGATACTTGCCATGAAGGCGCGATCATGTGAATAATACGTGGGGTGTTGGTGGCATATTTTATGGTTCCTATACAGCGCTGATAGACGTACATACATGAGATCACTCACATGACGCTCGTTGCTCCTCTTGTGAGGCGGCGCAGAACACTGACAGATGCAACCGTCACAGAACGTTTGGGTGGCGGGGTAGCAAATGAATAGCAATTGAAGCTATCAGGTCATGCTTCTCTGGTCGTCTCGGATCAATTCCTTAGAGGTGATGGATAGACTTTGATATAAGCACCCTGACACGATTGCGAGCTTAGGCAGCACTGCCGTGTGAGTGACAATCAATGACGGGGTATGATGAACGATGAGACAGAGGGCAAGGGTAGAAGGAGAAGACAGCGCCATGTACCTACTAAGCCAAGGCTGGCTTTGCCATGCCAAGATTGCGACGGCAGGGCGGAAGCAGGCCACCACGTCAACGTCGACTTGCACCGCTACAAGGCACTGTCCGGCTCGCAGAAGTCGCATCGGGTAACCGTCCCTCGTACCGGGTTGTATCCGTATACTTGACTAGTTACACGGCATTAGTTCCAGCGCCGAAAACTGCCCACTGGGGGCTGCTCTGGATCAAACTAGTCTCGGCCCCCGGCGGCCGGTCGGCCAAGACATCCTTTGTCTACTTGATCCAAACCCCCGGAGGACCCTTTTCCGGGTATGCTTCCCTTTCCTTGCCTTTTCCTCTTTTCCTCCTTCCCTCTCTAGCTTGCCGTTGCCCGCAATGTCCGCGGGAAAACGTCCTTGCGTAATACCCTCGCTGCCTTTCCTTCCTTCTTTCTTTCCCCCCATGTATAGTTTTGCTTCCCTTTCCTCTTTGCCGCCCTCTTCTCTTCCTCCCCCCTTCCTCTCTGACCGCCCGATCCAATGTCGGCAGACGAGACGACACCGCTCCTCCCGGGCAGTCCCGGCACAGCACGACTGCCGCCCGCCCCGGAGCGCCGCGGCGGCGGCGGCGCCAAGAAGAAGGAGCGTGGTCGCTGGAGGACCTTTCCGGCCGCCGTGTTCCACGTCGAGAACCGCATCCTGCTCGCCGGCTTCTTGATTTCTCTGTCATTTAGCTTTACGCAAGTCCCGTACGGCAACCCGCCCGAGCCCTGAATCATTTTTTGGAAGGGGGCGCATTTCGCTGACCATCCTTTTCCGATAGCCTGCTGTATGTCTTTCGGCTTATGACGTGCAACGCCTACTATGATGACCACCCTCCGTATACCGGAGACGGAGACCGATGCGCTCGGAACGAGATCGCTGCGGGAACTGCGACGCAATTCAGTATTCTCGGGATAACAACTACGCTCTGTGGTACGTTCGTACACCGTTTATTTTTGTCCTCTGTCCTTTCCCCCTTTCCGCTTTTCCCCTTTCTTTTTTTTCAATCTATTTATTTATTTTGCCGTCTTTTAATGTCTATACCATTGTCGCTCACTACTGTATCCTCACCCAGGAACTGTCAATCTCTTCGTCTCTGGATGGGCAGTCAAGAAATGGGGAGCAAAGACGGCCATTCTCTTTCAGACGTTTGTGCCCGCTGTCCGTGTTCTAGCCCAGATTATTGGTGTCTTGGCTGGCAAGACGCTTGGCATGAATATTATCCAGAGCACCCAGCTGATCACTATTTTCGGTGGCCCTGTCGGCTACATGTATGTTGCTCACGCGTAAGACTTGTGCGCAGGCGTGCCTGCTAACGTTGCATCAGCCTTGTTATTAATATCATCGCTGGTGAGGTTGTCGCTCCAATCCGCCGTACTGCCGTTTTTGGCATGTTGCAAGGATGCTTCATGCTTGGCCAGTCCGTAGGCAACTTCAGTGCGTCCAGCGCCTTGCTCCAAAACCACAATAGACGACGACTAACAATATGCCAGCTGGTGGCTGGTTGGGAGACACCTTCGGCGTTCGAACGCCCTTCGATGTCGCCTGCGGCTTCTTTCTTTTATCCTGTGTGTACGTGTTGGTGTCTATACCGTACATCCCGCCGCCCGTAAGCACTGGGAAGTCCAACGAGCGCTCTGTCGGTTTCCTTGCGCCGCTGCGTATATTAGTTCCGCAGAAGCTGCGACTGGCTAGCGGCAAGATGACCAAACATTACGGAGTCGTCTTTCTTTGTGCTGGTATTTTCTTGGGAGTGGTATGTTGCAACTCTACTGTGCTGTGTGTACTTGTTGACTCTCCAAACCTAACATTTGCCTTCAGCTGGCCACCGATTACGCCCCTCTCTTGATACAAATGTACGCCACGGCTGCGTTCAACTTCAACCAGGCGAGCAATGGCCTGCTCATGTCCGAGTTTGCACTCATGAGAGGCGTTTTTCTCTTGCTAATTTTCCCCCGCGTCATTACATTTGGAAGACGCTTACTAGCTTCGAAGCGTGCCCGCAGCAGCCCGCGGCCCGCGAGCGAAGAGGGCTATGGCACTGACGGCACGCTTACACCGGATTCGTTGCCAACCGACCCGAGGGTATTCGACTCTAGCATGGGCACGATCCCGAGCGACGAGCCCGTCAAAGTCGCGCGGCCAAAAGAAGATGAAGAGCTGGATCCTCAGTTTGATTTGACCTTCTTGCGCTGGAGCCTCGTTGTTGATGGAGGCTTCACCACTGTATCAGCCTTTGCTACGGAGCCCTGGCATATATACCTGGGTATGTCACCGCGCTGCATCTCTTACCCATGCCAGTTTTTGCCATATTCATGTGCTAATCTTTTCCTAGCCGCATTCTTACTCCCCTTTGGATCTGGATCCGCGCCTGCCGCCAAGGGAGTAATCACGTCCATGTGCTCCGACTCGCAGCGCGCGGATGCTCTCAACGCCGTCACTTTGGTGGAGAACATTGCGCGCCTGGCGACGCAAGGCCTGTTTGGATTTGTCTTTGCGGCCCTTGCCAGCGTTGGAAAAGCCTATGCGACATTTTTCTGCAATGCTGTGAGTATTCTTGGCGCGCGGAATCGCAGAGAGTCCAGCACTAACCTGACGCTAGGCTATTGCTGTCGTGGCTGTGAGTGTATTATTGCTTTCTCACTTCCCACCGGATGGAAGCGTCATTGTCGACTCTATATCGGAAGCGGATGAGCAGGCGGACGAAGAGTAGAATGTGATGACGGGTCCTGGTCCTGCCGAGCATGGGGTTGTACGAAGGGTGGCATTCAGCTACCAACATTTCCGCATTCAAGGTGTTTGGGTTTATTACTTTGATTATACTGTGTGGCAGATTGGTTACGGAGCAGAAGACTGGGAATTTACGACATGATACTTGATACAAGATGAATTGTTTTCGGCTAGCAAAGGACGGTGATGGCGGGGAAGACTGGCGGGTCTTTGGATACGCCTAGATATTGGAACGAATATATTAAAAAATATAAGAAAAGAATGAGACTATCGCCACAACAAGGGGCCTTCTGGATCAACTCACCACTTGTTTACAGCCCCTACGAGCCTCTATACTCTATAGAGACACACATCGCCAATTGGCATCACCTGTCGCCGAGGTTGTAGCCGGAGTTGGAGAAAAGCGGGACCGGAGATTAGGGACGGAGTTGTTGCTGGACTTGGGACGGCATCTCTCCTCACTTCCCATCCCTCTACAGATTGGTAAACGTCTGAGCGGCCCTTTTCTGTTATCGAATGCTCAGCAATAGAACTCATAATCGCCGCCGAGCGCCGTCTTCCGAATAGACGATAGATCCTGGCACCACTCTGCCTTGAAGCGGAGTGAGCTACCCCCCCAAGACCTCGGCGACTTCCTCAGATTCGGCCCGCCTGAGCCTCGAGAGCTCCCAGCTGCCATATAGAAGCTTGCGCTGCCCGCCCTATCTCAGTTCGCCTCCTCTTCTCACTCCCCAGCCCAACTTCACCACGAAACCATGGCGCCGGCGGAAGCATCCCCCAAGGAGCCCGTCATCATCGTCGGCGCGGGCCTCGCCGGCCTCGTCGCCGCCTTTGAGCTGGCCGAGCGCAACGTGCCCACCGTCATCCTCGACCAGGAGAACCGGCACAACCTGGGCGGGCAGGCGTTCTGGTCGCTCGGCGGCGTCTTCATGGTGGACTCGACGCGGCAGCGGCGGCTGGGCATCAAGGACAGCCGCGCCCTCGCGCTCCGCGACTGGCTCGCGTCGGCGCAGTTCGACCGCGAGGTCGAGGACCGCTGGCCGCGCCGCTGGGCCGAGGCCTTTGTCGACTTCGCCACTGACGAGATGGAGGCGTACGTCGGCGCGCGCGGCATGGGTTTCGCCTTCAACGTCGGCTGGGCCGAGCGCGGCGCCGGCCGCGCCGACGGCCACGGCAACTCGGTGCCGCGCTTCCACCTGACCTGGGGCACCGGCCCGGAGGTCGTGCGCGTCTTCCGCGAGCCCGTGCTCGCGGCCGAGAAGCGCGGCAGCGTGACGTTCCGCTTCCGCCACCAGGTCGACGAGGTCATCACTGACGCGGCCGGGCGCGCGGTCGGCGTCCGCGGCAGCGTGCTCGAGGAGGACGACGCCGCGCGCGGCGTCAAGTCGTCGCGCAGGGTCGTCGACACGTTCGAGCTGCGCGGGTCCTCGGTGCTCGTCGCGTCGGGCGGCATCGGCGGCAACGTCGACGCGGTCAAGAAGGCGTGGCCCGTGGACCGCCTCGGGCCCAAGGTGCCCGAGCACTTCGTCGTCGGCGTGCCCGCGCACGTCGACGGCCGCATGATCGACATTGCCGAGTCGGCCGGCGCCAACGTCGTCAACCGCGACCGCATGTGGCACTACACCGAGGGCATCCAGAACTGGAACCCCATCTGGCCCGGCCA
>LUFD01003104.1:939-21955 GCA_003025255.1 Cordyceps pruinosa | reverse complement strand
TATACTTTACTATTAATTATTACCTAGATTTTTATTTCTTTAATTATTATTTAAATAATAAGATATTCTATATTAATAATATTTATAGTATATAAAGACTAATTAAAACTCTATTAAAGTGTTAGTCTTAGTAGTAATAATAGTTACCTTTTTCTAATTTTTCCTTTATCTTATATTCTATCTTTTATTTCTATTAGTAGTAAAATTGACGACGGCTTGACTGCCTTTGGAAACTGTGGTCTTGGCCCACCTAGCACGGTGGTTGCCCTTTTAGGTAATTCTCGGCCGCGTCATCGTCGCCGCTTTTTCACACGACTATAAATTCACATATATCTCCGGACCCTCTAAATGTACCTTTTAAGTTCTTTTATCATATATCATCCTAAGAGCTTACTTAGTATCTTAACTACTACCTTTCTTTAATAACATTAGAAACTATTCTCTACTATAAGGTAAAGAAGGAAATTTTTCTATTATAAGTATATTTCTTTACTAATATATATACTACTTTTAGTTAGATAATTAATAATAGCTACAATAAAGGCGTTCTATTTATAACTACGGTGTAGCTTAGCTACAGCCACTACCTTAAGCTATTGCCTATATAGCTCTAGAGGGCCTATAGGGACCGGACCAGGCTCGTAGATATAGACACATGCCACTTTGTTGCATAACTGTATTGCACTGCCCACAGGTATGGCCGGCTAGCCACTCTAGCTTACCTACCCGTCGCATTATCTAGAGTACATTATAATAATCCAATAGCTTATAAGAGGTAACTACAGCTATAATAACCATAGTTACTAGAAGTTAGTATTATAGTATACGTTAGATATAATTTAAACCTACTTTAAAGCCCCTATTCTACTATAAGGTAAAATAAAGTGCTTCCTCGTCCTATATATGTCACGTCGTAGATAGGTTTAGCCTAGGGGTTCGGCACGAACTATTAAAGCCCGCCGCGTTATGCCTTAATAGTAGAACAAGTCGTCCCGTGCTATTTTCTATCTCTCCTAGATCTATAGATACTATATTAGTTAACTTCTAAGTGGTAATAAAATAACCTAGAGACTAGCCTAGAAATACTAGATAGGGAAATTATAGTTAGGCCTTATACTCTAAGCTATTTTTAAATTCTATAAGAAGCTATACTTTATAGGTAGGCGTTCTATTACTTTAATAATTACTATATATAGTAAATTTATAGTATTAAGGCTAATGCTATTATTTCGGGCATTACTACGTTAGAGTATATAGCTATCTTAGGAATTACTATTTATAGTAAAACTACGTTAGCCCGAGTCTTTAGGTGCTACTACTATTACCCGACAGTTCCTAGACGTGGTAAGTCCACGACCATACTCTCAACAAGGGCGGCATTACAGTAACTTCGATCGTTGCTAGATATAGCAGACCGTAGCAACGATAACTAAGTCCCGGCACTTTACTCTAGGTCGCCGCCGCTATCTTATAACCTATACACGGCTTATTATAGTGAGGCTATATAAGCCTTATAAAAAGGCTAATCTATTACTAGAATATCGACACGCCTGGGATCCGCCGCTTTACAGTTGTTATGTGAATAGCCCACGCGATGACCGACTTATACGCTAATAATGGCCGAGCTCCTACATTTCACGGGCTATAGTTCTACAATATAACTAGGTAATGCAAGTAGAGTTGTATATAGTCTCGACGTAGATATAGTATTTACATCCTATATAACCGTCACTCCGCTCGTATTACCCCTCGTCCTTATCTTATAAGATAAGCTTACAAGTCTCTAGTAGTACAGAAAAGCTACTTACAAGTAATTACCTATTTTAGTAGGAGTAGACATCCTATAGGTAGTATCGTTATTATAACGATCTAATATAACATTACTATACTAGAAAGCGCGAAGTAAGAGGCCTAAGAACCTTATTTAGGAGAGACATTTCCCTTACTATTTCTACTTCGCTAATATAAAAGGGAGGCTTATTGCTTTTTAAAGCGTACCTATTCCTTACTCTTAGTCCTACAACTAGAACTTCGTCCTTAATTATAGTTAAGATACTTTAAGAGTTTACATTTAAGCCCTACATTCTAAAACAAGCCCTAAAGGCAGAATAACGAGCAGCTAGTACCGAGTTACCTAGGTAAACGGATATATATAACGAAACTTCTACCCCAAGTGGTAACTTTAATACTCCTAGTAGAGTAGTCATACGGTATAAGATCAACACGTTAGGCCTAGGAGTTAATAAGCCTATCCCCTCTAAGAGCCTAGGCGAAGAAACGATTGTAGCTTATAGCTCCTTAGCTATACTTAGTATAGAGCTACAACTTTATAAAACCGTCTAGGAGAACTCTATCTATCTCTCCTAGACTGGAGACTTTAAAATATAGTTTCGTTAAAGTAAGTTTTCTTTAGAATAGCTAGGAAACAAACGCGTTTAGTAACTAACACCTAAGTATAATATTAGCGACCCTAAAGATATAATATAAGAGTGTCCACACCTGATAGGAGAAGTCCCTTAGAACATACCTATAGATAAAAGTCTTATTCTTAGAGTTTATAAAATATAGTAAGTTCTAGAACGCGACGATCGGCGCTAAGCGGCTATATATAAGCTAACATTACCTATTATATTTAGTAATTACTTAAAAAGTCACTACACTACTAAAAACTAGCCTACTATTACTTACTCTAATAACGATACTTATATAACGTAGATATACTTACTAGTTTCTATATTAGGCGGTAGACCGCCGCTACTTTATCGCAACGGGACGGACCCCGTGGTAAGAATACAAACCCCTAGCTTATATTCGCTAGATTACTATAGAGCCGCTCTTAGCGGGGGTACAATTAGACATTATAGCGCTATATATAGATCGGCGCTTATAAAGCGACATATAGCAACGTAATTTTAGCCGTTATCTTAGGATACTCTAGTACTTAAGAAGCGAGCTATAGCCCTTAAGAAGTAAGCTATATTCCTAGATAAGCGAGCTAAACGCCTAGATAAGCGAACTAAACGCCTAAATAAGCGAGCTAAACGCCTAGACGAGCGGGCTACATACTTAGACGCGCGAGAACAGCTAGCTACAAGTATAAAACAGCGAGTTGCGGACCTAGATCAACCCGTTATAGAGTCATACTAGTAGGCGGCGGCTTCGTCTCGGCAGCTGTCGCGGTAAAGGGGTTAGAAAGCCGTACGGTAGTGGCCTAATATCTATACCACGGGGTATTCCGACGAAGGAGACTCTTCTAGTAGTAAGGATAGTGCTAGTATTAGTACTAACGAAGAGGATACCTACTATTAAATTAAAGCTACCTATTATACCTATAATTATAGGCCTTTAAGCTAAAAAGAAAAGATATAATTAGGATAGTAGAATAAGGGGGGTAAATTACATTAATAGATCGCAACTTAACTTAATAGGAAGCCCAAGAACATTTAGGGACTCCTAGACAAAATTACAAGATAGTATAGTTATACTATTAGTATTAACTCCCCTTTTCTAAAGAATATTAACTATCTATTTATCTTATTACGTTAAAAATAGCGAGGCTTCACGTAGTAGACTAGTAAATATAAGCTTCCATCTAGTATTCTAAAACCTAGGGTATATACTATCTTTTCGCCGAGCCTACTAATATAAGAGCTTCTTACTAGTAAGGCCGTGCCTACTAGTAACTTAGCTAAGGAACTTAACTAAGCTTAATAGAGCTTAACTAAGCTTAACTAAGCTTAACTAAGCTTAACTAAGCTTAACTAAGCTTAACTAAGCTTAACCTAAGCTTAGTCTAAACTTAGCGGAGCTTAACTAATAGAACTTACCTACTTTATAAGTTTACCTACTAAACTTAATTCCTAAACTTACTTACGAAGCCGTAGTGGGTTACTTTAAGATAGGATATAATGTACTTAGTAGTCTTTAGAGCTATATAATTATTTCGGGATTTCGTTTAGGATAGCCTAGGATGAAATAGTAACCTATACTATAGCGCAAAAAAATGCTATAGATCGAACCTAGAGCTACAAAAGACAGAAAAGGGGAGGGGGGGAGTACAACTAGTGTAAACAAGCTACGAAATAGCCTAAAATGGAGTGTAATTATAGTGCGAATCTAGCGGCAAAGCTAAAAAGGACTATTATGTGAGCGCTGTAACATGTAGGTACGATTTTGTAAAATCTAGGTCACGCTATACCACGTTAGGAAGGGATCTGTAGACTCTCCATACAAATTTGCGGGGGAATTACCGCCTTTTTTTTGATTCTGTATAAGCTAGCTACCTAATTACTGGCGGCTGCCACTGCTTCCAGCGGCGAATTCGTAATGAGCCTAGCGGCTGCGATGATGATGCTACGAGAGATGACGCTAGTGTGTTCTCTAGATACGCTGTGGCCTCACTTTCCCTACTATTTTCGGTAGGGGTGGCAGTTATATGTGTCGTCTGCGAACTTAGCCCGTGGCTCGGCTGTGACGAGGATATCATAGCTAATAGCTGTGAAAAGAGGCGCTGCTCGAAGCTCTTAAAGCGTGCCTCGAGGCCCTAAATACGTGCCTTAAAAGGCTCGCCGGCAGCGGCTCTTTTAGAGGCTCTCGGCGGCCTCCGGGAGCCACTGGCGGTGCTGGTGACGGCGCTGGAAGAGGCTCGAGCCTAACTGGCGCTCTCGCTAGGTGTTATTGTTGATTCTGTTGCCTCTGAGAGGTTCGAAACAGCCTCGAGGGCCTCAATTCGCTTGTGTGTGCTGAGAATTCGATCGGTTGTGCGGCTTGTCATTGGTATAGGGCCGTTAGTTGCGAGGCGCCGGGGCAGGTTTGGATTCGGCTCGTATGGCCGAGTTATGGCCTCTCTTTGCTCTTAGGTGACGGCTCGAAGCCACCAATGACGATCCAGGTCATCTAGGGTTATCACCCTATTAGCCTCGAGGAATTCGGCAATTTTATGGCGGTAGGGAAGCCCCCATTGACTTGTAAAGCCTTGAGAACAAGGCTCTCGCCGCCGGGACTTTACAATCTCTTTAGCGGCCTTTACCTGCTCGATAATCTTGTTTACTAGCTTCTAGGCAATTTTCCGTGCGAGAGGGTGTATAATAGGGTACTTATCCTAGTAAAGCTAGCGCCGGGATAGGTCATGGTCGAGCTTCTCGCTGTATCTGGTCTGCCGGGCCTGTACCATAGAGTAGATCTTCTTATGTATGATATATAGGTTAGCGAATTTGTTCTTAATATAATTCTTTAATTCTGAATGAGAACTTTCGGTCCGGGAGGTTGATATGATACTAAAGTTGCGATAGTGGCGCATAGCGAAGTTGGCGAATTCGTGGCGGACTGGGATATACCAGCTATTAAGGTAATTAAGTATATCTAAAAGCCAGATTAGTATAAGAAAAGATAGAATAATTGGTAGGCTATTACATGCCTGGTTGGTTATGCCAGTTAGCCTAGAACTTATCCCACTTCTGGTTGAATTTAGCCTCTGTTTTTGTTGTGCGTACTAGTGCCTGCCAGTTATTAATAAGGTCATTGACGCCTCGCGGCGGCGGCGTTGGAGGCCGAATTTGAATTCTGGGAGGCTCTGCTGGCGGCCGTACTCGTGCCCGGCTTCGTAGATGCCTTTGGGTGGGCTTAGGCTATGTATTAGAACTAGTGAATGGCTCGTTATTACCGTTGGTTATGGCGAGGTCAATAGGCGGCGCATCCTCGCCAACATTTGGAATGACTACTAGCAACCTCTCGCAGGCCTATTGGTCTCCCCGGAACTTCTGCTTTACTCTAGATCGAACATTCATAGCAATATGCCACGTACAAATTTGCTGCTGAGTTGTGGGAAGTAGCCTCCTTAGAGCAGCTTTAAGAGTAGCCTTATAGTCCGTGATAACAGTGAGTGGCAGGGCGATGTTATGGCGGCTAGCGGCGAGCTTCATATGAGATAGAAGCCATATATAAGAAGGTGTATCTTCCTTTTTGTAGAGGCTAAAGGCCGCTGAGAAAGTAGTGTGTAAAGTAGTAACGCCGTTGATTTGAAGAAGAGGCATATTAAATTGGTTGACTTTGTATGTGTTATCCATCATAAGAAGCTTAGGATTCCTGCGCCAGTCCTTTATTGAGGAACGATAGGTCTAGAAGACTCTATCGATAATACCATCTTCGCCACGGTGTATAGTAGAATAGGCAATATCTTTATCTTCTTCGAGGAGGTCGAGGAAGGCCTGGGTTGACGAACTGGCGCTATAGGTTGAGTTGAGGAGCTTCTTTTGTATATGGCGTACGTCTGGGCCGGTTATCCAGACGCTAGGATATTCGCTTTCAATATCGCGAGCGATTTGGGTAGAGGTGGAAGTGCCATTCTCACTACGCATAGCGATAATGCCTTCAATCTTGCGTAAGCCGAATTTTTGACGGGTATAGAGGCGAATCGTAGAGGAGTTTCGGGGGTCATTGAGAGGCTCGTGGTTATGCTGACGGTCAATAAAACGGATAAAAAAGAAGAGATAGTACTGAGGCTTTGATATCACACCTCTAAAGGTACAATTTGTTGTTTTAGTTGAGCTGTTGGTGCTGTCTTTCTTGTGCTCCTAGTGACGGAATTTACCTTTACAGTTGCACGAGAAACTAATACTTTTGAGGCGCTCGTTTGTATATTTTTTGCTAGATGATTTGCGTACGCAATAGCCTTATGGATGGAGAAATTCCAGAAGAGCATTATAGGTAGCTTCAGCGCTCTGGAAGTGAGTGTTTTCGAGGTCTTCGAGGGAGGTCATTATAACGATGTTGATGAAGAAGGAAGAAGCTGGAGGGGTATGAGACGAATTGAGCGCTGGTGGTGACTTCGAAAGTGGCAGAAAGCTGCGCACTGATTGGCCAATAAAATCATTTGTGGGGGCCGCTAACGCTAGCGCGGCGCTAGCACCAGGATAGGTTTAGCGGACCTACGAATTAGATTTTACAAAATCGTACCTACATGTTACAGCGCTCCTATTATGTAGTCTAAACCTAAATAGGCATTACTATATTAGGAAATTTCTTCTTTCACGGTAACACCGTCCTGATTGGGCAAGCCCTCTGCGCCGTTGTCAATTAGTGGCTCTCGAACATAACCAAGACAGCGATCTCAGCATCCATTTTGATACAGTACCTAGCCCGCTTGAGAGAATCAGCAACAAGTTTCTCATCAGAATAATGCTTTTAGCGTTTGAACGCCGGTTTCTACCTAGCATATTCATGTTCAATGCTCAAATCTCATGATCGATGGCCATTTTGTGCTGTCTTTACGTGGTTATAAAGAGTTGTCCTCGCCAGTGTTTCCAACGAGGACTACCATCTTGTATCAGCAGCTCGACATAACTCTCACATACCGTGCACCATGAACGGAGTACGAACGCGGCCGTCGCGTAGCAGGTGAACGATATGTTCAAACGACAGGGTGAAGTCTCCTAGCCACAAAATCCTCCCTAATTATAGCATACTAAGCTACTACTAGAGGATAAGCCCTAAGGAGAAAAGATAGATACTAATAAGGAGAGAATTGATATGAATCTAGGTAGGCCTACTAATATAGATCTATTATCTACTAATAACTTAAAACTTCGAAGTTAACATAGCCTTGTTAATTAAACACCTCTAGATAGTAGGTGAAGATACACCCTTAGCTCTCCTAGCTTATCTCAAGCGCCTACGAACATTTACCTACAAACATTCTCCTTATATTTATTATAGAGATAGATTAATGGTATAGGGAGAAGTTATGAGAGTATAATTTTGTAAATATTGCTATTTAGACCTAATACTAAACTACAAAGTAGACATCCTACTACGACACTTCGAGCGATTACTCCACCACGCCCTTAGATTATGTAGGGAAATGATATCTTTTAGTAGCCACGCCTTAAGCTGTCTTCAAATTGTTTCTAGCTCAACACTAGAAAAGAGGCGGCAAGGTAGACTTTAGTCTTTAATAGTATTCCTATAAGGTTACACGTAGAACTTTAGCGGCTTCATGCTAGGGTACTTCATCGATAAGATTATATAAAGATAGTAAGATTACCTGGCCTACACTTGCCCCGGAACAGCTAGATGTCTTCGTTTAGGATTCGCGAAGCTACCACCGTCGGATCAGTTTCGCGTTTTCGTTTCAGGGGTAACCACAGAATAGCTACGAATTACAAGGGTTGGCGTCGTGGATACATGGCACACAGACATGACAGATGTAATATATGCACACACACACAACAAGTAATATATGACAAATGCGGCGTATATTACCCGTAGGGGACAGAGCCAAGCGAAGGAAAGCGACAGAGTTACAGACTGCGACATGCTATCCGTATACCTCATCTCTAATGTAGCAACTCCATACATCCACCACGATCTAAGCAATGGGCCCTCGTCTAGCCAAGGGAGCAGGCTTTTAAGTTTGCACATTATGATATCTGGGACCGCTACATTACGAATCTCGTTATACTACACGCCGTGACTCACGTTTCTTGGGCTAACCGACACTTCGGATACCCCAAGAGATTATATATTCCTACTACCGGCAAGGTTGATTGAGTTAAAGACAAGCTTTAGGTGCCGAATACATCATAGCTCGGCTCTATATACGCTCTCTACCGGCCTTCTCCTTCAAAGCAATCCAATCTCGCCTACAAGCTACGATACGTCATTCACCAGGCTACATACGCCGGATACGATTACTTCCACCTCTCTATCTTATCGATGTATCACGTAGTATTATCTAATTTAGTCTGTAAGCTATAGGGCGTTCTTTACTAGGTTATTGCGACGGCTATAGTTAGGTATCTTAGTGGGAGGCCCTCGAGTGCCTTACTCTTACATGCTCCTTATAGATACGTTATAGTAAGAGTAACGAAACTATAAAAAGGTAGTAGCTACGTCTCCCTACCTTATTGTGGTCTTACTCTTTATTTAATTTGTCTTTCCCTCTCTTTAAGTATAACTGATCACTATAGTACAAGTCTAAACCACCTTTAGAGTAGATAGCTCGGCCGTCCGAACCCCTAACTATACACCCTCTAGCTATGATCTTATAGTAACGCCCTAGTCGCTAATTGGCCTCTTAGACGAGTTTAAAGACGAACCTCGTACTAGTAGGTTAATAGTAGTAGCATATACTGAGACACAGCTAATTAAAGTACGTAGAAATTTTATAAATAGCTGCTAGGGGTACCGAGACTAGTAGTGGTAGTAATACTAGTAGATCCAGTTGTGGTATAGGTTATAACCGAGAGTACGCTAGAAATGGTTACAATTTAGTTTCCTCGTAGTAAGTAAGCCCTCCGCCTACAACTAGCATTAAATCTAGTATCGCTAAGCTAGTAGTAAAAGCACTTAAAACTACGGGAGTCCCGGAGTTATAAGATCTACCGGAGCCTAAGATAGCGGGTCATATAGCTACGCACTTTATAGTTATTATACCTAAGCTAGAAGATAAAAGTTAAGTTTAAGCTAGTTGGGGAAGTATAGGTACGAAACCTGCCGAGCAATCCGAGAGGTAGATACGCGGCATAAATGTAATAGCATCTAAGAGCCTTAAGCAATAGAAACGGAGCGCTACATCTAGAACCGTACCACTAACTATCGAGGACACTACTAGTAAGACATTAAGCACTAGGAAGTTAATAGGAATAGCAAAGCTCCCTAGGGTTGTAGTAAGCAATACACTACAAAGTAGCTTAGATGTTAATAGCCTTCTAAGATTAGAATCAAAACCCTAGACTACTAGCTTAGACGACACTAAAGAGATAATTAAGACTAGTTAGTCTAGCACTAGTAGCGACGCCTTAAAGGGAACGTTAATAAAGGTACCTAGAAGATTCAAATGAAGCTACTAATACTAGCTTCTAGCTGGGAGTGCTTTAAACTAAACTGTAAGGTACTAGAGTAGCTACGCCGTAGGCTACTACAGTACCGCGGACATCTAAGAAAGGAAAATAGAAAGCAACGGCTAGCTAAACGGCAATTAAAAGGCCTAGAAAGGCTTTCGGCATAGAAATCGTACTACTAACCACTAAGGACACTACCGATGAGACAACAAGTATCGGCATACCAGCAAAGGCGACAAGCCCCTTCAGAACTACGGAAAATGAAACACTTAGAGCATTTACAAATAAAGAATAGAAAACGTAGGATAGTCTTTAACGTCTAGTAAGCCATAATAGGTCGGCAACGGAAGAGAACTCGGCATATAAAGATCTTAAAGCTAGATACGCTACTCGTGCTAAAAGACAACTCCGTCGTACACAGTTCAATAAGCAGAAAAAGGTTGCATTCGAACCTTAGAACTAGGATACACCACACGGTTCCCAAATCTTCGTTGAAGGTGCCCCTTATCGACCCGCGGTCGTGACCCGAGAAGTGGAATTACCGGGTCCAACAAATGGAGAAAGCACTACGACAACAAAACCACAACTTCTATTATTATACGCAAACATCCAAATAATGACTCCAAATGGAGATGGGTCCCTAAAAATCGAGGTCGATAGTCACTAGGCCATCAAATTCGTTAGCAAGCTAGTGCCTTTCCCATCAAGGGGTAGCCCATCTACAATTTAGGTTTCGCCGATACGCCCGCTACACCCTTAAGAAGCAACCAACGGAGACAAAAATTATCGACGTAACGGGGTCAAGTATGTACAAGCTCGAGCCCCGCAGACGGTCATCTAAATACCTTAGGACTTTCTAATTAATAAGATCTTTCTACCGTTTCGGCTCACATTTATATAGCTACTAGTAAATACCAACTTATTTTCTCGATCTTATTTCGTCATTTTATTACCTTACGTACTCTTATAGCTTAGCGAGACTATTATAATATCATCGCTAATACTTAGGCCAATAAATGCATTCTTACCGAAACTAGTAGTGATATTAATGTTAGTAAGTATAGTTTCGCTAAGGATTACAGTTATAGTACACTAAAAGTCGTCGTAGTTTAGTTTCTTCGCGGCGACGTGAAATTAACTAACTAGCTAGCAACCGCCTTAGTTTAGTACTATAGCGTTTCTAATACTACTCGGCGTAACGCTATAATTTTTAATTAAACTTATATATATAGTAAGGTAATTACCCCTTATTTTACGCCTTCAACTTATTATCTAAATCATATAAGGTAGTATTTAATTTAAAGTAGTAGCCTACTACTAACTTTATAATAAACCTTTCGACTTTTATAACGCACTTTTAGTAGCCGCACGACACGCCTTCGAGGCATGCGAACAAGAAGGTTATTCTAACACTCTCTAGCACCATTAAGGCATTCTCTAAAGCTAACTAGGCTCCTCCAAGTAGCAAGGCCTTCTTCTTCTTTATCTTCTTCTTATTATTCTTACTTCTAGACGTCGTAAGACGTTCCCATTCGTCGTCTATTTTCTCTTTAATAGGCTCGTTAGGCGTAGGGCTAGGAGAACGGTGCCCAGTTTTCATCTTATACGGTAGTATCTCTCCTATTAAGATAAAGTCTTACTTCTAGTATCGCTAAAAAAATTCGTCGTCTTAATTAACGCCACCTTCGCCATCCATTTTAGCATACAAAGCTACCTATATAAGCGGGAGTTAAGAAAACTAAGTTTTAAATATTAGCCTTACTATAGATGAAGGGGACGGCAAGTTTATTATAAACATTACTACTATTCTATAGGGCCCTTAGCTTAGCCTTTAGCTCCTCTTAAGTGGTTCGGCACTTTTCCGTCTCGCCAGCTAAGCGGCCGGTACTATCGTCGTCTAGCTTAAAGATAGACATCGGGTCTATTATTTCTCTTAAATTACCTACTACGTAAGTTTCGATGACTTTTATAGTAACATCATTAATAAATTGGCTTAAGGTAGTCTAAGTGTGAGCTATGTTAGCTAGCATGTTTATTAGGTATTACGTGACGGGGGTTGTACCTAATAATACGCTAGTAGGCAGTCTAGTGCATTAGTAGCGGCAAAGTGATCCACGTCGAACTCTAGCCGCTTTACGAGCTTTTATACTAATTTACTAAAGTTAATTAATATGTAGATAGAAGTTTCGCTATCTATATATATAGGCCTAAACGCCTCCTTTAATAAAGTGGTTACACGCACCTCTTCTCGCTAATTAAGAACAGTCTCGCGATCTTTAATAAAACGCTAGTCGTATATAATAGGGTAACTCTACTAATATAGCTTTAATAGCTCTAATAGCTTAGCAAGCAAGTTCTACTACAGGGCGTCTAGGTGCGGCTTAACTATGCCAGCAAAGATCGTCTTAGCTGCCATAGAATTAGCTATATAATTAACTAGACGCTTTAGACACTAGTAAGTAGCCTTATATATATTCTACATATATAGCTCGGCCATTTCCCCCCACGGTAATAAAAGCTCTTAGAATAATTCCATTATAATTACAGGATTGAGTATACTAGCTAACTCCGTACCTAGATTCTTTTAGATCATAGAAACGATTTTTTTAATATACTACTTTTAAGTTAATACATTATTACGTGCCTTAGTACCATTACTTCTATCAGCTATGATATTATAGCGCTAACCACGCTCTATTATATTCTTAATAAATTTATAGTTACGTTTCTATATAATAGCATAGAGACGATTCTCGTAGCCATTAGAGGTAATAGATTTATAAAAGTGTAGGTTAGTATAGGTACTAGTAGTTATACTTTAGATTAACTCCTAGTAGGATTAGCTAATCTTTATAAGATACTTCTTTTATTTACTAGAAGTAGTTTATACTATACTAAGCTTATCTAAGCTCTCCTAGTATTAAATAGATAAGTCCTTAATTTCCCTTATAAGATTTAGTAACTTATAGGAGATTTGTCGTATAAGTACTGTGCTTAAGTGCGCCCTTAGGGATGTGCTGCCCCGACACTTAGGTGCAAGGCTTGTCTAAGCGCCGGACGATAAGAAGTTAGACTCCTTAGCGTCGCGCTCATCAAGGGTCTATAGCTCCCTTTTAGTGTCCCTATTTCTCAACACATGCCAGCTAAGGCGAAATGCGACCTCTTGGTTTCATACCAGTGACAGGAAGCTTCGCTCTGATTTGGGTCCTACATTGAGTGTATCTGGCTTCGTGATGACACCAAGACGGTGCTGGTCGTATCTACATGATGCGCAAATATCTAATGGAACACTTCTTGTGCGGAACGGCGCGTCGGCAGCACTGCGGGAACCGCACGATAGAAATGACTCGCCCTCAGTATAGCCGCGCCTGGTTGCTTTCACAAAATCCCGCTCAAAGAGCTTTATCATTTTGTGGATGGCAGGCCAAGCTCCAAGCGGACACGAAACAGGAAGGCAGCAGAGCCCGACCCTTCTGCGGTGCATGCGGCTGCAGCAACATGCAGTTCGGTCATCTAATAGAACTATGCTACAAAGCTTAGTACATACTACGCCCGATACCACACCGATTGCTGCGCACAGCTGCAAGAATACAGTCCAATCATTACTTGCATGCCTTTCATCTTGCATAGCGCCAAGGCAGCTGCGGCTGTCGGAGACGCATGGTACTGCCTGATCATGGCGACGCGACCGGGGCCGTTCCTGCCCGACAACAAAGCCCGACCACACCTACAGGCAAAATGGCGACTGTAAAATGCTGCTATATTCCGACTTATATGGCGCATGAGAGACTTGCACAGATTCCTTTGTCAGAGCATAGCTTCTCATGTTCGGCGCTGGGCAAGCAATGCTGTATGTTTGCTGGGTTCTTGTTCCCCGAGAAGCGTTGCTGTCGTTTACTCTCTTGGCTGAGCTTATACAACCATTCGACTGTGTGGAAAGGCCTGATAAACTGGGCACCACCCTAGACATGATACTACAGTTCATACCTATATGTACCCGATTCGCAACCCGACCAAACCTATAGCCTAGTCACTCATCAACGTGCGCAGGAACGCGGGGCAATGCTTAGACTGAGCATACAGACTATAGAAATACACAATCCCATCCAAAGGGCATACGGTGTTCTTATTTCTTGGACCTGAAGTCCACTTGTATTGATTTCCTGCATCACTCTCGTGCTTCAATGTTTGGATCACCGCCTAGTACCGCTCCGCGGCTCCCTCTCAGCACAGGCAGTTATAAGCTGGCGTGCTGCACCCAAATCCCCAGAGTCTTTGCGGTATGACGTAGAGAGGCCAGAAGCTGGTCGCAATGTTGGCCGCAATGTTGACCGGATACGCTGCCGTGTGTGTTCGTTCTCGCAGGCTAGCAAACGGACTGAGAATGGGGGTGCCCGTCACATGGTATGTTAAGAGACGTCTTGGTGCGGCCGAGCTCGCCGGGTTCCTATCACTCTCAGGAATGATCCGCACAATATATGCAACACCAGACTGCGCTGTGCAAGACTTGATTGGGTGATGCAGAAGCTGAACCTGCAATAGGGCGGGGAAACGCCCAGACGGAAGCGCTGAGGCTTCAAGCAAGTAGGCGTCCCAGCTATCGCCCCTGACTGTGCATCCTCTGATCATTTTAGCTCCTGATATTGTGTAATTTTTTCAGGTCTTCTTGCGTGCCCCTTCGTCGCACCTTGATACTGAACTCAATCGTTGCTGTCCAGAAAACAGACGCGTCATTAGTGTCGCTTGCCACCTGACGTCGCCAGTGCACACACCACCAACCCACCAATCCCTCTCCTGGCGGAGATGGAATGGGCACAAGCCTGGCTGCTCACGTTCGTGGCGAGCGTAGTGGCCACTGTCTACCTGTTGTGGACAGCGAGAGCTGGATCTTCACGGCAGGCTCAGGTAGTGCAGGACCATCCCGCGGATGACTCATTAGGAAAGAGAGCAAAGGTTTGTCTGTCGTCTGGACAACGGATAAAGCTGCATAGTAATGCCGTTCAGGACCAGACTCGGAAGCGTTTCACGATAGTATACCCTGACCAGACACGCGACGCCGTTGACAATACTGAGGTTGAGTACGTTTTCGAAAAAAATTTAAAGAAAAAAAAGGGGAATGTTGATCTAATCATAGCAGCGTCATTGCCGTGCATGGCTTTGGGTCAGACGCTGACTGGTCTTGGGTGTGCAAGGATGGCGAGAAGCATGTTAACTGGCTTCGAGACCCTGATATGCTACCAGCGAAAATACCCAAGGCAAGAATTATAATATATCGCTACGATTCGGCCTGGCATGCAGATGCACCGAGGACGCGCCTCCAGCTCTGCGGCGAGGAGCTCGTACACAGCCTACATTCGTTTCGCGCCAAGTGCCAGAGACGGCCCGTCATTTTTGTCGGCCATAGTCTGGGGGGAAATGTCATTCTGCAGGTTCGCTGGCTCCGCCTCCGGCAAGTGCGTTGGCTAATATCTCACTTGTAGGCAATCCTGTACGGCAACGACAAGAGCAGATACGAGTCACTGGTGAAGGCCATCGCTGGGCTTGTGTTCCTGGGCACGCCTTTTCGGGGTTCGAAGTGGCAGCCCCTCGCCGAAGCTCTCGCGTTTCTGATGGGGCCAGCAGGCTCACACCGCGGCATCACAAGGGAACTCGCGTTCGACGAGCCAGCGCTAGGTGACAGATTGCATCGTTTCTGCGGCCTACGCAACAAACTGTCTATAGACGTTACATGTTTCTGCGAGCTCCTCGAAACGGACTATGGTAGGCGGCTGGGAATTGCCGGCGTCGCTAAAGGAATGGTATGTGAACTCTTGAACAGACGTTCGTCAAATGGAGCCATGCTTACATCTCAAGATCGTCGAAGAGACATCTACTTTCATACTAGGTCTTAACAGGTACGCACTCGACAAAGATCACCTAAAGATTAATAAGTATTACGGCCCAAACGATCCTGCATTCGAACGAGTGTCCGACGAGATCGCCGAGATGTGCCACCGAGCAAATAACATCGTTCAGCGCCGGTTTAAAAGTATGCATTTTTGTGATTTATTTTAGGTAGACCGCTAACACGCCAAATAGGTAGGGAACTCACTACTAACAATTAAGGCAAGCTTAACGGTCTCCTGCCATACCTCTTCTGCCATACCCCCCTTATTCTACAAGCCCTACTAACACTTCGCCGCAGCCGCGCTAAAGTACAACCCAGAGGCGAGAGGCTGTCTTCGGAATCTATTCGTCACCGACCCGCTCGAAGATAAGATCGCTCTAAAGCGCAAGAAAGGGGACCGCGCTGCTGGCACTTGCGAGTGGATACTTGGTACGGAGCATCTGACCGCCTGGCTTGGTTCTAGACAGTCAGGGCTCTGAGAGTCACACGAACCAGGTTCTGTGGCTTCATGGCAACCCGGGCACGGGGAAGTCTACACTGGCAGTATTTCTCACCGACGAGCTGTCGAAAGCGTTCCTTGCAATAGAGGGAAAAACACTAGCATATTATTTCTACGACTCGGCTTTCGATACACGGAAGACAGCCACGTCTGTCATCCAAGGTCTTCTACTACAACTCATCTAACAGCACCTACCTCTTTTACGCTATATTTTAACTAAGTATAATAAGTAAAAGTTAAAATTATTTAAATCCTTTAATACTCTCTAGGTAATATTTATATTAGTAGTAGCTAATAAAAACACTAGTTAAAAATACTTTATTATTAATATATTAGATGAATATAAGATTAATTCCTAAAAGATGCTCCTATATTAGCTATGAGATACCTTTTATAGCCCTAATGCTCTATCTAACATTTAATTTCTTATTACTAGTCGGCTATATCAAGAGATTTATAAATACCTAAGAAGCTTTATAGGTATAGATTTCACTTACTTTCCTAATACTAAGTGGGATATTAATTAATATATTAAGGAAAAGGTTACGTAGCTTCTATATACTAAGAAAATTAAAGAGTAGGTTACTAAAATTCTTAGATATAAGGTAGTAGGGACATTTCTATAGGTTAGTATAGCTTATAATAAGCTTAAAGACATTCCCTTAAAAGATATAATCTCTTTCTTAGAGGCGATACCTAGTGGCCTTTATACGCTTTATAAGAGGCTTTTTAGCGTAGCCCTTAAAAAGGAGAGGGAGAAAGATACGATTTGATACATCTTAGGTTTCATTGCTATGTCCTAACAGCCTCTAACTCTTTTAGAGCTTTTAGAGGCCTGTCGACTACGTTAGGACGAAGATGATGTAGAGACCCGTACCTAGTTTATACGTAAGTATGTTAAGTCTTGCCGTCTAATAGTCGTTATTTAGGACAGAAAGGTGCTCTTATTATATCAATCTATAAAAGATTACCTAATTAAGGCTAGTAACTAGGCCTATTTTAGTAAACTCTAAGTATATACTAACCTTACTTATTACTATCTTAACTACCTTATTAAGTAGTTTTATAATATAAACTAAAATGCGGGCTACTTCTTAGACTATATAACTTATAAGTAGCCTAACTATATGTAATTAGCTCGGTCTAAATTTGTTATTATAGCTTCGTAAGTAGAGTTCTTTAAGGTTATTTCCCTGTATTAGTAGTCCTAGCTAGTAGCTTATTATAGCTTTAGTAAGTCTATCTATAATAAATCTCTATATTAGCTATCTATTCTATATATAGCTATATAATAGGGGATTCCTATAATAGTATGTTATATCTTTTACTTATATAATTAAGATAATACGGCAAAAAAATTCACTTATCTTAGTAACGCCTCGTACGCCACAGAGCTTAAGTGTAAGGAAGGTAAAAGTAGTAAAGAAGTAATAGTACTTCTTTATAAGTAGTTAGGAGACGAAATTAGATATAGAAATGGGCAAGAGACTGTTGTCGAGCTACTACTAGCGATAGATAGCGTCGTATCTAACTCGAAGGATCGCATTATCTGGGTGCCGCTACTATAAACTACTAAACGCGGGTAGGAAGCAGTTGACAAACCCGCATTAACAGTGGACGAGGTAAATGAGACAAGCATTACCCGTTCAAGCGGGACAACTAAGCTTATAGCGCTCTTACCGGAGAACGATGCCAATAATACAAGGGTAAATAATAAAGGGCGAACTTAATTACACTAGGTATTAGAGAATGGCCACGTTAAGGTAGTAAAACTTCTCCTTACTTATAAGATACACCTATTATTAGTCATTAGTAGGGCTAGTAAAATAACTATAGATATTAACTATATAACTACGCTATATTACGCTATATTAAATATAAGCAAGGAGATAGCTTAATACTTATTAGATACTAGCGTTTTAATTAATACTAGTATAGTAAGGCGGGATTAGCTAGAGAGTAAACTAGAGATTAAAGCGCGCTACGTACTAGACAATAGTATAGACTCTATAGTAGATTGTAGTATTTACTACGGGCTTATAGCTTTATACTATGCCGCCTTAATAGGGTATAGCTAAATGACTAAATATCTTCTTACTTAGGGGGTAAACCTAAATATCCATTTAGTATATAATAAAACGCCCCTACATCTAGCTCTAAAACGAGATTTATATAGCCCTAGATAGTAAGAGGCTCTAGATCGCTAGAATGATCTAGTTTATAGGATTAAGGGTGTACTTAATCATATAGGCTATAATTTTAATAGTAAGGAAGAGTATATAGAGATGTAGGACTTTATTAAGTAATATAGATTAGCTATTATTAAGTTACTACTAAATAACTACTTAACTAATATTAACACTAAAGATAAGTATAGCGTATCCCTACTATACTATATAAAATACGAAAATAATAAGGCTCTAGACACTACTAAACTGCTAATTAAGTAAGGGCAGACATCTCTACGAGGAATGACCAGGGCTAAACAGCTCTATATCTAGCATGCTCTCAGGGGTTGTTAGGCTCCGTCGCCGCCCTTATAAAGAAAGTAGCAGACCTTGTAGCCGTCGATTTGGAAGGCCGCAATGCTATGCACTATACCACGTAAAGTAGGAATATAGACCTAGTGAAAATTCTAGCTAAAAAATACCTAGTTATATTAGTAGTAATAACAGACAAATGTAGGCAAAACGCACTATATTATCTAGTTAGAGACACGTAGCTTACTAATAAGGATGCTATTAAGTCTCTTATATCTACGGGGGTTAGCGTTAAAGATCTTAACGATAAAGGCTCGTCGCCGCTCTCTCTCTATCTGTTAGATTCCATGCCCTTACCTGACAGGGTAGTAGGGGTTGTAGGGTGGTTTCTTTAATGTGGTTTAGACTCCTCCTTCCGAACTCGTAGTGAGGGTTTAAACTTAGCCCATTTATATGCTTACAACTCCCACGAGATCTAATTAGACGTACTATAAACACTAAATGAGTTTAGTGTAGAGCTTAAGGCGAAGGACTATAAGGGCCGCACACTTCTACATTATTACGCTATTACCGGCTCTCTTACTAAGCTAGCCTTTAACTTTTTACGTAATAAGGTAGGGATTAATAAGCATGTATAGGATTGCTATAGCTAAGTACCCTTGTAATACGCTACGGAGAAAAGACGGGAGAAAAGTGAAATGGATACATTTGACTCTGATCGTTGGTTGCGAATAGAGAGAATACTCCTTGGCACAACTGAGTCTCCTTAGGCCACTCGATAGGGACTATAGCCTCTTTAGATAACATTTAGCGCAATGTTACATACTCAATCTTTACCTGTAGGTGTTCCCTTTGTGGAACTATACTACTAAATAAATTGACTATATATATGAACATATAAAATCGTAATCATGCGGCGAAAATCCGAGCATGAACGAGGTATGTATGTAGTCACCATAGTTCAAGCAATGATATGCGCTCAAGATGATCGAAGTGCTGCACAGCCTTTGAGATGTAGAAAAACCGCCACTGCTCTATTTGGGATCTATTGATGTACCTATCTAGAGCGGAGGACCACTGAGTCCTAGGCGAACGGCCCGCTGGCCACTCTGTTCTGGCTCTCCACAGCTCTTGAGGCCTACTACTATTTACAAAGACCGGGGGTTCAGTCGACAGGAATCGGAGCACAGCTCTGGAACCGAGAATAAGGTGTATCGTAGCTACCGCCACGCTCGCAAAAGCAAAGTCGAACGTCACGCCCTTCTTCACGTTGCCGTCGCTCACCTGCCGCAACTTTTCGGCAGTCCAGTAGACAAGAATGACGACGAATGCCGATACTAGCGAGCTGACCCATGCCAAGATGTCGAACGCGGGCGCGACGAAGTGCAGGCTCGACCGTCGATGCCGATACGCCAAGATGACGAGAGCACAGGCGAGGACTCCCTTTTAACTATACAACGTAATGCACCCAGTCATCTGTTTCGATGTCGAGGTCATAGTCAACAATTCCCCATATAGTTTCGTCGCTGTCCCTGACGACGCATCTTCAACGAGGATGTGTAAGGCAGTCGAGAACCTCGCAATCAATGATCCGCCTGCAGCCAGCGCAATCAACCTGGCGAAAAACGCCTTGTAGCCTGCAGATATCAAGGACGCCAACTGCCCCGTCAACTGCTGGGTCATCCCCCGCGCCAACGCCGGCGGCACCCCACTCCGGTACGCCCTCTACCGCTTCCTGGTCCAGGGCTTCCGCCGCTGCCAGGGATGCACCGCAAACGCGGCCCTACAGCTCAACGGCGTGACCGCGCGCCGCTGTTATTTCTTCAATGGCGTGCCGTGTGGAAGATTGGCGGCACGGAGACGGACCGGCCGTGGGGTTACCAACGTCGGCTGCACCGTGATACCGGCGCGTTTTACTGGGCCGACAGCACTGGGAACGCATTGATGGATGATGGATGATAATGGCGCCATTGTGTGGGATACTTTGGCCTATTAGGGCGCCTAACAGAAGGTCGATAGTTTAGAAAAGAGGTGCCTTGTATACTCTCTCTAATACCACATACTACAGTGCTTTCTTACCGTATCTGCTTGAGAATCCCCGCGTGAGAACCGAGAGAAGGGCTACGGGGTATGCGGCTGCGCTAGTTGCTTGTGGCACCCTTAATGCTGTGATCTTGAGTTTTGGACTGAGTCACATGGCTCAGTCTCCCGCGCCAGCGTCTTCATAAAATGGCCACCTTACCGAATTTAGTAGGGATCTTCATAGTAATTCCAGTAGCCTTTACATAACTTCCTAACACCCCTGTAGACA
>LUFD01003094.1:0-14799 GCA_003025255.1 Cordyceps pruinosa | reverse complement strand
TGGCAGCCGGCCGCCTCTCGACAACAACCGCAGGCACCACGGGCACGGCGGCAACAAGGGCACGAAGCAGGTGGTCTCCAGCCTCTTCAGCTTCAACCCCGAGCAAAAGACCGTCTTTGAGGATGAGGAGTGGTCCGCCCCGACCCCCACCAACGCGCCGCTCGCCGACGTCGCCAACTTTGGCACCCTCACGCTCTCGTCCCGGCTCGTCGAGGAGCTCGCCAAGATGAAGCTGGAGCGCCCGACCGCGATCCAGCAGAAAGTGATCCCGCACATGATCACCGGCAGCGGCGACGCCTTCGTCCAGGCCGAGACGGGCTCCGGCAAGACCTTCTCCTACCTCCTCCCCATGCTGCACCGCGTGCTGCGGCTCAGCGCGCAGGGCGACGCCAGCAAGCAGGTGCACCGCGACTCTGGGCTCTTCGCCATCGTCGTCGCACCCACCCGCGAGCTGGCCAAGCAGACACACACGGTGCTCGAGCAGCTCCTGCGGCCGTTCCCCTGGCTCGTCTCGACGGCCATCACCGGCGGCGAGTCCAAGAAGGCCGAGAAGGCGCGCATCCGCAAGGGCGTCAACTTCCTCGTCGCCACGCCCGGCCGGCTGGCAGATCACATCGACAACACAAAGGCCCTGAACCTGGGCACGGTACGCTGGCTCATCCTCGACGAGGGCGACCGCCTCATGGACCTCGGCTTCGAGGACGACCTGAAGAAGACGATTGACGCGCTCCGCGACGTGGACGTCGCCAAGGAGACGAGCAACGGCACGTCGCTGGCCACGCTCCCGGACCGCCGCGTCACCGTGCTCTGCTCGGCAACCATGAAGATGAACGTGCAGAAGCTGGGCGAGATGAGCTTGGCGGACGCCGTCTTCCTATCCGCGGACAAGGGCGAGATGACGGCCGACGAGAACACCGAGCACAAAGCGCCCGCGCAGCTCCACCAATCACACGTCATCGTGCCGGCAAAGCTTCGACTCGTCACGCTTACCTGCTATCTCAAGTCCATCTTCTCCCGCAAGGGGCAGACGATGAAGGTCATCGTCTTCATGTCCTGCGCCGACGCCGTCGACTTCCACCACGAGCTCCTGCGGGACCCCAACGACACCGGGGCGCCGCCCGCGCCGTCAAAGGACCTGGAGCTGGTCTCCAAGACGGTCGCGCGCGCCGCCTACCTCACGTCGGCCGCGAGCCCCGAGGTCGTGCTGCACCGGATGCACGGGTCGCTCTCGCAGCCCGTGCGGTCCGCGACGCTGCGCGCCTTCTCCTCCTGCGCGTCGCCCTCGGTGCTGCTCACCACCGACGTGTCGTCGCGCGGGCTCGACATCCCCTCGGTGGACCTCGTCGTCGAGTACGACCCGGCCTTCAGCTTCGCCGACCACATCCACCGCGTCGGACGCACCGCGCGCGCCGGCCGCGCCGGCGAGGCCATGCTCTTCCTGCTCCCCGGCAGCGAGGAGGGCTACGTCGAGCTCTTGCGGGCGGCGTCCGGGGCGCCGCCCACCGCGCACACGTACGAGAGCATCCTCCAGAAGGGCCTGATGTCGAAGCTCACGTTCCCCGTCGAGACGGCCGCGCAAATCACCGAAGGCCAGACGTACCACGAAAAGGCCGAGGCCATGCAGCTGCACTTTGAGCAACGCCTGCTCGCGGACCCGCGCGGCACGCTCCTCGAGCGCGCCCGCAGCGGCTTCAAGTCGCACGTCCGCGCGTACGCCACGCATCTCAAGGAGGAGCGCGTCCACTTCGACCTCGCCCAGCTGCACCTCGGCCACACCGCCAAGAGCTACGCCCTCCGCGAAGCCCCGCGGGGCGTCGGCGCCGGCCTCGACAGAAAGACGGCGGGGCGGAAGGGTGCGGGCGGTGCGAAGAGAGGCGGCGCCACTGCGGCGGCGGCGGACAAGGACGACAGCAAGGAGCAGCAACAGGTCAGCGAGAGTGCGGCGAGGAGCATCTTGAGGAAGAAGGGCATGATGCTGATGACGGGTGCGGACGAGTTTAATATCGGGTAGAGGGGTGGGGCAGAAGAACTGATGATGATGGGAAAAGCGTTGCATTTATGAAGAGCATATATAGATAGCGCGCATTCAAATGTTTATTGTGTATATATTGGACGACTTTGGCTTCTTGTGGCAATCTACTTACACGGCAGCAAAGGAAACCTACAGCTGCCCCGTCTTGAGTGTCCTTTACGCAGCTTGCACTGCCATGCTTCACCTGTGGACTGAAACGCTGCTCGCTTGACTCGACTTTGGGCTCCTTGGAAGCGAGAGCCTAAAAAGCAATACCCTAGTCGTTCACGCTCTGCTCTGCCAGTCTTCCACTCAACCATCTTAAGGTTTAGCAGCCCAGGGCTTCCAATAGCCTCACATGTTCAGCCGACAACCAGCCGCCAAGCCTTGTCCCCCTGATTTTAATCTATTCTGTACAACGTCTGACGGCCGATCGACCAGTTACAAGTTGGACGAACATGTGGAGAACATGTTCGTCCGCTTGATATGAGCGTTAATGACGTTTCGCTGGGCATGCTGGTGACGTCATCTTCGTCATACTGACCAACGTCATCTTCGTCATACTGACCAACATCCCTACGAAGCTGCCAGTATAAAGCATTCATACCAATACTGCCAACTGCCCATATCTCACTAGTCCATTATCAATTCCTATTTTCTTCAAGTCATCTTCTTTATCCTTGTTCCAGCTTTGTCTACAGCATCGCTGCAGAATCACCACACCTGACACGCAACCATGTCTTCCAACGCCAACAGCGATAGCAGCCCCGTTGCCGCCGCCGGCAACGGCAACACCGCCGTCGACAAGGCCACCGGCGCGGCCAAGTTCGTCACCGGCGCGGTCGGCAACGCCCTCGGCGGCGTGGGCCGCACGGTCGGCAACGTCACGGGCGCCGCGGGCCAGGGCGTCGGCGACGGCGTCGCGGGCCTCGGCGCGAGCATCCAGAGCGGCCTCGGCAGCGTGGCGCAGGGCGTCGAGAACGCGGGCCAGTGGAAGCTGGGTGCCGGGGCGCAGGAGGACAAGGCTACGACGGCGGGAAAGACTACGGCGACGGAGAAGAAGGAGCAGAGTTGAGCTGCTGCGACGATGTGAAGAGACAATAGGAGAGAGAACGGGGGGGATTCGGCCTTGCCGCTTTGTTTTGTTTGCAGACATATGATATCCGCGTCACCTAATAGTCGTACACCTTGATAAAAACACCGCGGCGTTTGTCCATCTCTCGACTCCTTCTAAATTTGGTATTTCTATCGCGCATAGCTCACGGTTCTCCAAACTCCGTGTCGTACCACACAAATCTCGACGTATTCCCAATTTCGTAAAATACAAATCGTAAACACAGCGGCGACCAAGTACTGGACTTTTCGTCAATCTATTGTTGCTCCTTCTCTAATGAGGCATCGTGCAAGGTTTCGCGGCAGCTAGGGTATCTGCGCGGCACCATCGATCGGTTGTCCGTAGCGGGGGGTCTTTAGACCTGCTCGGCGCCCCAGCCGGCAGCATCGGCCTCGCGCATGTTGGCAGGGGGCTCGATGGAGGGGACGAACTCGAGAGCGACGTAGGCGATGCCGCTAATACCGACGACGCCGCCGGCGATGTTGCTGAGGACCTTGTCGCCGAGGAGGAGGCAGCCGAGGAATACGTAGACTAGAGAACGGTTGTGAGCGCGTGGTCCAGAAGACGGGTGAAAACAATGCCACGTTCGGGGACATGGCGACTGGACGTACAAACACCGCGGCCGACAAAGGAGAAGAGAAAGTTGGCGTAGCGGGAGACCTGGGGAGGAATCTGGAACTCTACGGCGGGCTGTTAGTAACGAGCTTCGAGGGGGTGCGCCTTTGCATGGCGGCAGACCGTTTCGTACCGAGGAGACCAATGGAAAGTCCGAAAATGATCATGTAGATACTGAGTACAATGGCGCGCCTAGTTGGTCCAGGTCAGCAGGGCTCGACAACGAGCGCGAGCGCGCGAATCGCCCAGAGCTACGGAATGCACGTACAGCCCGCCACTAATGAAGAAGCCGGAGATGCCGCCGAGGATGGTGATGACACCAACGGCCAAGTTGACAATGCGGCTATAGCAGGCGCAAACCCGTTAGCGAAAGAAGCAGAGCGCCGATCAGCAGGCCATCCGGGCCGCAAACATACAAGATATCGGAGAGCTCCATGACGACGGTGCGGAGGAGCGCAAGCGGGTTGCGGCAACGATGATGGGAGATGTGAGGCGTCCGGGCAGCGGCAGCAGAGAGAGGCAAGGAAGTCGGGTCTCCAGGCAGCTATTTAGCGACAGAGAGCTTGGGGTGGCTTGGTGTTGTTCAAAGAAGCTTGCCATCCAAACCGACCGACCTACGTATGAAACTACGTAGGAGACCCACTTTTGTCGAAGCCAGGGGCTGGCTGGCTGCAGTTTGGCCGCTTGTGACAGGCCCCACATGAACTGGGCTACACCGCCTGCCTCTCCCGGTGGGTGTGTTTGCATTCTGCCGGTTGCTCCATTTGGAGCTGCAAGATTCATCTCTGGCCAGTATCAAGAGGGCTGACAAGCTGCCAGGAAAGCTACCGGTAGGCGATTCACGGTAACCTGCTCTTCCGCATGAGTGTATGAAATCGCCGAAGCCTCTGGCTTCCCGAATACCCCCCATGATGTTGTCCGCAGTCGTGCGCGGAACCCCTAGGTTCGCCGCGGCCAGCTGCCGTCGCTGCCGGTCTGCCATGACGCTCAACCTCAGCAAAGCTGCGCTGTACAGCTCATTGGCGCAAGAGTACCACGCCAATCGAGTAAAAGACATCCGCAACATTGGAATCATTGCTCACGTCGATGCGGTTCGTAGCCACCTTTGCTCGCACCACAGCTCTCTCCAGGACTAACAGCTTCGCGAAAACGGCAGGGCAAGACGACTACAACGGAGCGCATGCTCTTCTACAGCGGCGTCACCTCCCGCGTCGGCGACGTCGACTCCGGCAACACCGTCACCGACTTCCTCGAGCTCGAGCGCGCGCGCGGCATCACCATCCAGTCCGCCGCCATCACGTTCCCCTGGCCGCGCCCCGAGCGCTGCCCGCCCGGCGCGCGCCCCGCGACCGTCAACCTCATCGACACGCCCGGCCACCAGGACTTCCGCTTCGAGGTCGACCGCTGCCTGCCAATCCTCGACGGCGCCGTCTGCATCATCGACTCGGTCAAGGGCGTCGAGGCGCACACGGAGCGCGTCTGGGCGTCGGCGCACGAGCTGCGCATCCCCCGCCTCGTCTACTGCAACAAGCTGGACCGCGAGGGCGCCTCGTTCCGCAAGTCGGTGCGCGAGATTGGCGCCCGCCTGCGCGGGTGGCCGCTCGTGTGCCAGATCCCGTGGTGGGAGAAGGACCAGTTTGTCGGCGTCATCGACGTCATCGATGCGGTCGGCTACCGCTACAGCGACAAGAAGATGGTCAAGTATGAAGGTGAGGAGCTGATGAGCAAACTGGCGTCGTCCAATCCGGACCTAGTGAAGGAAGTGAGCGTTGCTCGTCAGCATCTGATCGAGGGCCTCGCAGAATTCGACGACGTGATTATGGAGGAGTTCCTCGCTGAAAAGACGGATATACCCTCTTCGACAATCAAGGAAGCTATTCGCAGAGCTATCCAGAACGGCGAAGGCCGTGCGATTCCAGTCTTTGCGGGCTCGAGTTTTCGTCACATTGGCGTTGAGCCTCTTATGGATGCCATTGCCAGCTATCTCCCAAATCCGTCCGATAGGCCAGATGTGAATGTTCGTGTAAGCGGGGCAAACCACAAACTGGGCAATGTTCTACAAGGTGATTCGAAACAGGCTGGAGCAAAACAAATTGCGTCAATATCGTCCGTGTTTAAGGTGTTCGAGCACCCGAAGGAGGGCATCATCAGCTTTGTGCGAGTGTATCATGGTACCTTGGCACGGAGCGCGGCTACGTTCAACACCAACATGGCAATCAACGAAAGCCCGATGGGTATTCTTCAAATCTCGGCCGACAAGACGCATGATGTCCAGGAGCTGTCCGTCGGCCAAATAGGAGCCCTTCGTGGATTGAAAAAAGCTCGAACTGGAGATACCTTGATAACGACGACAAATGGCAAAGCACCGCACGCGGCTCTGCGCAGCCTGCAAATTCGACCGCCCGAGATCCCCCCGCCCGTCGCATTTCTACAGGTTGAGCCGTATGGCAATGTAGCTGCACAGCAGCTGCAGGTAGCACTGGAAAATGCGTCGAGGCAAGACCCAAGTCTGCGATGGAGCCGAGATCCCAAGACGGAGCAGTTCACTGTGCAGGGCATGGGCAAACTGCATCTGGACGTTTCGCTATACAACATGAGGCAAAAGCACAAGATTGATGCCGAATTCGGCCCCATCGAGGTGGACTATAAAGAGTGCCTTACGGTGGTCGCACAACCTCAGAGAGTTGTGTTTGACAGGCCGGTAGCTAGCAAGGCTGGCAAGGTAACCTGCACCGTGACTCTAGAACCGCTTGAGGAGCATCATTACGAAAAGCTGCGGGGATCGTGCACTGAACAAGACGGAAACATGATCAATATTGTGATCCCGGACGGGGGTGCGCTGGGTTTCGATCTTGACGAGGCTCACCAGCAGCTCCTCAACGGCGCCATCGCCGGCCTCGCCCGCGGGCCGCGCCGCGCCGCTCCGCTGCACGGGTGCCTGGTGACCGTCGAGCTCGACACGAGCGCCGGCGCATGCGAGTCGCCCACCGGCGGCCACTTCAGCTCCGCGGCCCGCACGGGCGTGCAGAGCAGCCTGCGCGACGCGTTCGACAAGGGCCAGGTCGGCGTCGTGGAGCCCGTCATGCTCGTGCACATTACGTGCCCCGAGCAGGCCGCGGGCACGGTGCAGCACGACATCGCCGCGGGCGCCGGCGGGCAGGTGCTCGAGGTGAGCGACCGGTCGGCGGAGTCCGGCAGCAACGGCGGCGGAGAGGGCGCGCCGCTGGTGGACGTGAGCAGGATCTACGCGCCGCCGGACCCGTACGACTCGGTGACGTCGCTGCGCGGGAAGCGCTCGGCAGCGCGCATGGTCGAGATTGTGGCCAAGGTCCCGTACAAGGAGATGCTGGATTATGACGACCACTTGAGGAGCAAGACGTCGGGACGGCACTCGATGACCATGGCATTTGACTCGTTTGCGCGCGTGGTTGGGCATCGCGAAAAGAGTTTGTGATGGCCAGTGTACTATTGGACAGATGTAAAACGGATATACTGTGGATTTAGAGGCCAGATATAAATCAAACCCTACATACGTGTACAGACATGATCGCTACTCTCACCTCCACACCTCCCACCTCACTTTCGCCGGTTGCAGGGCTGCGTTCCGGTACTCGGCACTCGGCAGGGTTCGTTTCCTTTTTTCACAGGCCAAGTGTACAGCGCCTAAATGGGTTATGATGTTGCAGTGAACGTCGTGGATGGCCGCTCCGTCGTCCCCATTGCTTCACCACGCAAGAAATTTCTACAATGTGTAGTTGGTACGGAAAACTGATATACATGAGACAATTGAGAAGCAGATAGCTAAACGCAGGAGGCCAACCCCAGAAAAAGCTCAGAAAAGAAACGAAACCGCATGTCATGCCTCGGATCCCTCGCTGTCCATCCAATAACTAGTCCGTGTGTTTAGGTAGTCTCTGGCCGGCACTGGCCACCAACTCGCTATCAAAACGCCAAAAAGGGAAGAATTTGTGTGTAATTTTTATCCCAAGGAAGGGGGAAAAGAAAAAGAAAAGAAGCTGGGTGGGTAGGGGGATTCCCCGGTTACGCCGCCTGAGTGCCGGCTGGGGTCTCGCCGCTCGCACTCACAGCTTCCCGATATGATGGGGGGAACGCCGCCGACCTGTACATCGGGATTACCGGCGCCGAAGGGGTGTCTGATTGCCTCGTCATCCGGCGATCAAGGTTGGGGCGGAGCAGGAACAGCACGTCGAAGCAGGGGCTGAAGCTGACGAGCATGTAGCCCGCCTCTGCCAGCATGTCCTCGGCCACCGCGAATCGCAGACAACAGGCTAGGCCGATGAGGTGAATGATGAGGACGCAGAACCACAGCGGGTCGAGCCGCGAGCTCCTCAAGGGGCGTCCGTACGAACTGGAGACGGCGATGCAGAGCGAGCAGACGAATCTCGCCAGCAAGCTGCAGTAAATATCTGCGTTTCTATTAGCAGGGGTACAATAAATGGGATAAAATAAAATAAAATAAAGAAATTCAGGGGGGGGGGATAGGAAGAGCGGAGGATAAAAGGGAAGAAACGTGCAAATATGAGTGGGCGTCATGGTGAGTGTGTAAGTGACGTGCTACTGGGAAGGGTCACGGATGAAGAAGGAGGTGGTAAGGGGGAAGAAGACGAAATAGTTGGCAAAGAAAAAATATTGAAAGATGGAAAGTTTTCATCATGTCTTTTCTGGTAGAATTGTTAACGTTGTGTCGTGAACGCGGGCAACAAAACTCGTGTTGGTTACTAGATTGACCAACGAGGCGGCGGTAGCTGCACACTGGAGGAAACTTAATAAAGGGAGAGCAGGCAATGCATCTAGTCAGTTTCTTATCAGGTTCATTAGGTAAATTACTATTATAAGCATAGTAGCAAGCTTCATTAGCCTGGCGTTTAATACGAGAATCACATGTTCATATAACGAACAAGTTTATGGAATCAGTGACGTACCAAGATATTAAGCTCGTTACTAAAAATTTCGCTTTATTTTACTTCGAATGGATAAAAATGTTGGCATCGTAGAGTGCGCCTAATAGAAGAAAGAATTCAGCCCTACATTCAGCATCTCAAGTTTACGATTCTGCCGCCGAAGAAAATATATGGCGAATTTTCCACGCTTCTATTTTTTTCTCTCCCGATTATTCTTTCTTCTCCCTTTAGAGTTTCACTTGAAAAAAACCACAATCCTGTTTCACACACAAACAAAAGCGCCAAGTCTAGAAGGGGCCTCTCTCTCTAGCTCTGAAGCGACGACTGGCCAACCACGCCACGTTACACCCTCCTCCACGTGAAAGCACCCAACTTACTGCATCTCATCAAAGTTAATGTAATACGTGGCCTCTTACGTAAAAAAGCTCGCTCGCCTGTCCTGGGCGCGTTACCGCCCGAGACCCCGCGCCACTTCGCCCAGCTCCAAGTCGTCCGTCTCTCTGCGTTCGTGCCCCTACCACACGCCTGCGTACGCGACGTGCCTCAGCCTGGTCTTTCGCGGGGTTTTACGACTGAAATTATTATCCGCTAGAGGTGGAGGGCCTAATCGTCGGCAAAGAGCGCGAGGGGAGAAGCCGCTGATCGCTCTCTCCTACAAAACGGGATATGAGGCGCAGACGGACCTTCCGCTGTGTAGATATGCATAAAAGGCGATACAAGGGCCTTTGGAAGCTATGGAAGGGTAATTTCAGTTATTCAACATATACTACACCTATATATAGATCAATGCTCTTGATAACACCCCTCCACTGGAGCGGCTTCGCCAGTTTTTCCCTTAAAGCAGGCAATAATCGCTGTGATCTTTATTGCGCTTATCGACCTCACACCCCTTATTGCAGTATCGCGCAAACACCAACGTTGTGCTCCTCTGGTTGTCAATGTACTGGCACTGGAACAAATAGTTGTTGGTGTTCCCGCCGCCATAGCCTTGATGGTGTGCCATATCCACCACATCCTTGGAACTTGCACCTGTACGTAGGCTTAGAACGCGGCTTTCCTTTGGAACATTGATCTTTGTCTTACCGATCATTTTCATTGCGGTACTAGTGCAGTAGTAGACGTCGGCTAAACAGGCCTCCGCGGCAGCCTGTGCGGCCAGGAGCGTGATAGTAGCAGGTATGGCGAACGGCCTCATTTTTTGTCGTGCGTACGAGTAAAGATTACAAGGAGTAGACAAGGAAAGCGATGCTGAAAGGTACTAGAGGGGAGCAATAGACAAGAGGTGGTGGGCTGTGATTGCAGATTTTATAAAACTGGGGGGTCCCTAATAAAAGGACTGATCTTATATCATACTGGCATTCAGCTAAACACTCGGTTTGTGACGGGTTAGGAAGCAGTATGGCGTGTCTTACCCCAAACACTCTCACAGACATGCATCATGAGAGACACGGCTTTACCTCATGGAGTAGAGCTGAACGATCGCAAGAGTAAGACACGGTAAATGATGAAGTCAATTCGCAAGCCATAATGCTTTTGAGGCAGTAGATTGGCAGGCTTCAGTGTAGCCCATCCCGCTCCCGAGACATCAGTGCCCATCGCTACGCCTTCCCACCTTCTCCTTGAAGAACTCTGGCCTGTCGGAAACCACGAATAGCGTCTTGGCGTTGTACATCCTGATCGGTGGGTAAAACAAACGACGTTCTGCACACTCAAAAAGGATGTATTAGCTCCATCCGTAATTCTTGAACAGACAAGTCTGGCATGAGAGTTTCATCACTCATACATCTGGATGTGACCCTTTTATGACCAGGGAAAGAGGAACTATCCCTTCCTGCTATACTTATGCTCAATATCCACTTTCTAATTGTGCTGCCAATACTCAAGCTGTTGGCCAACCTGGTATCTCGAGGAACCAACGCGATCTGTATAGTGTCTTGCCCTCGTACAAGAATGAAGAGGCGCCTGACGGGCTCAGAATATTAGCCCGTTTCGGCAGCCCGGAGTCGTCCTGCCAAACTGCTTGCGTGTAGAGCGCGTAGCCGTGGGGATGCAAGCTCACGCTCTTGATGTCCGACCTCGGCAACCGCACACCGTCAGACCCTTCCCTCTCTCCCAACGGTCGGAACCCGTGAAGATACTTTGCGGCCACGTCCTCTCCGCCGTTGTGGAACTGGCCGAGCGTGAGGTCGAGAGCATGTAAGTCCCGGTCCATCGGGAAGAGGAGTGTTCGGGTCGAGGGAACAGGGACAAGATCGTGAGGGCCGTCCCACCACTTGGCATATTGAACCCACTCGCCAGATAACCGAGTGGCTCTCGATAGCGTATACGCGACAGATTCGCTGAGGTTCTTGCTGTCTGGATGGTACTTGTAGCCCTGGATTATACCATATGCTGTACTGCCTGTACCATCTGCCGCATCTGTGTTTCCGGCAGCCCACAGCGTCTGCGCCTCATGATCCCAGAGCAAGCCGTGGATTGCTCGCACGCCGGGAAGCTTTTGCTTCAGCTTGGGATTCTTCATAGTACTGGTATCGTAAACCCATACGCCGGCATCGTTCCCCTGGCTGGTCGTGGCTATTGCCAGGCGGTTGTCTGGCAGCATCTCAAGCGTGTGCGCCCTGTCCAGGGGAGGGGTCTTCAGGCACACCGCAAACTCGACCATCTTTTTGGCGACGCTGATGACGACGGCTGCGTTTCCTACGATCGCGACAACCTGTTTCCCATGCGCGGCGTATTTGGCTTCCGTAGCAGACCAGGTACTGTTCATGCATTCCCGGGTTGGCCCCGGCACGTCTGAAAGGCCGGTCATGGCGTCCCAAGTCCAGGTTGTGTTTGGGCCGTGGATCTTGATGACCGCGGGCGTTGCATAGAGGCCTGTAATGATGCCTGAGGGAGGTTCTATTGTGTCCCCTGCGTAGTCATTTGGCGTTGATGACACGAGAGGCAACAATGCAACGGCGATGCTGAGCAGCAGCAGCAGCGCGGAAGTGCAGCGAAAGATGGGAGACATGATGGTTACCCAAGTTGGCAGGATGCTCTTGCAAGTCGTGGGCCACAGTGGTTTCCGGACAGCAACCTTAATCAGAGAAGGATACGCAAAGTATATCTTGAAGCACTGTCCCTCATCTTTCAGAAAGAGACATTTTGCAGATCGCAAGGTGGAAACCGCGCAATTTACCGTCTTAGGAAACTCCGTAAAGCAGCCACAGCGGTATAGAGAGGTGACTATCAAGAAGCAAGAGCAGGTGGAAGCCGTGTAGCGGGCTTACGGGCAGGCATAACATATACCATGTCTCGCTTTTGCCTTGGTTAAATGAAGAAAGCCGCAAGCCACATCTGCTGCAAAATGTGTCTTTGTTTTTGCCAGCGCCTGGGTGTTGTTGTCATTTTATGTCGCCACACGCGCTTCTGAAATGATAACTGGCTGCAATCGACACAGAGCGGCGGAACTTGCAGTGCTATACACGTCACCTTGATGTATTCAAGTGCGCTACTATGTAAGAAAAACATATTGCGAGTTCGGCGTGGCGCGGGTTCCCATGGCCCCGCGCGGGGCAGCTTTACATGTATGAAGCGGCTGAACTACATAGCATCATTGTCTCATGTGCTTGCAGCAAGTGGCTAAGCTGAACAGCATCACCGTCACGAAGAACTACAGGTAGTGGCTGAGCTGAATGCGGGTCAAGGGCCATCAATGGTAAATGTTGTTCACGGGACCAGTGCCTTTGGGCATGCTTGCCGTTATGATGAAGGAAATCAGTTCCTTCAGCATGAATGGCGCATCAATTGCATTTATAACAAAGGACTCGGGCCTCTGCATCTTCATGTTCACACCCCCCGCGGTCATTCTACAATATCCTCGCGAGAGCATTGTTGCACGCATCAGCGCATTCACATAGTGTTCTTCCATTCCACTCAAAATGTCAATTGATACAAAGTTGCTCGAGAGGTTTCTCAAAGACTCCGTCGACACGCTCAATAAAGACAAGAATCTGGACTTGAATGACCCCGATGACATTGGAAAATTTGCCTTCTCCCTGCTGGCGTTTGGCGCCGATCTGATCCCGGTTGTCGGGCCTGCCTTGAGCTCGCTCATGAACCTCCTCAGTGCGGTTCTCTTCCCGGGAAACGGTCCCGATCTGTGGGATCAGCTGCGCAAGCGTATCGAGGCCCTGGTTGACATGAAGATCGAAGAGTATCACTTGGGGGATCTTCAGGTCGAGCTGGAGGGCCTCCAGAACATCCTAAATGGATTCGTCAAGGCCCTCTCGGATTTTGAGAAGGCGTCGGGGCAGTCCAAGGACAATTTGAAAGAGTTTATTCGCACCACCCACACGGCGGCATGCAGCATCACGGCGTCCAGAATGCCCAAGTTCCAGAGAGAAAAATATGAAGTCGCGTCGCTGCCCTGGTTCGCCCTCGCCGCCAACCTGCACCTCACGCTGTTGGGCCACGGTATTAAGCACGGAGCGAACTGGGGGTACACAATTGAAGTCGTGGCGATCTTTGAGGCGCAGTTCAACGAGCACATAACAGAGACTGCCTCTGGGCTGTATGGTGAGCTCCTGTCGCAGCAAAAGGCTCTCCTGGGAGGCGCCATCAGCAGGGCTGCGGAGCTGGGCTTCCCTGATGCGACACTCGACCAGTGGAAATCTGCGCATTCCGACCTTTCCGATAGGGAAGAAGCGTACGCGCCCGGCCTCAAGGAGCACTATGTGTCCTACGCCAAGCAAACGTTTGCGGCGGGACGCGAAAAGGTCAAGCCCAACATGGACGGCCTACGGTCGCACATTAGCCCAGCTGCCGCCACTTGGCCAAATGACTAATTGACCAATTTTGGAATTCCCCTACACACACTACAATAGTTAAATTCGCAATTTCGTATATAAAAGAAGAATAATATTATATTACTATCTACTATTTATAGCTAGTCTTTACTTTATAAAGAGAGGCCTTATATATTTATATAAAATACACTTTTACTACTAACTTAAAATACTATAAGAAGGTACTAGTTATTTATTCTAAGTTAACTATATTTATAATTAATACCTTTATAGCTAGGCTACTTAGTTAACTACTTTACTAGCTAGGTAGGGTAAGGGAAGGAAGGGTAAGGGAAGGAAAGAAGAAATAAAAAGAAAACTTATATATACCTTACTTAATTAAACTTAATTAAATAGTCCTCTATCCTATTATTACTTAAGTCTAGGTTAATTAGATTATATAACAATCCTCCCTTAATAAGAAGGATAGGCTTAACTTAGGAGCTAGAACTAGCTATAAGTAAAGTAGGTAGTATAATACTAGTAATAATATCTCTATTTATATACCTTACTATACTATTTAGCTATTTATAGTTCCTATAGTACCTACTAAAATAGCTAGGTACTTATATATATAGGGGGAAGGGATAGGGAATCCTATTAGGGTCTAGTTATACCTTATAATAATAACTACTATAAGGCTTATAGTATTATATACCTTAACTTTAAATAAGAAAGGTATTAATATATAATAGCTATATACTTACTAGCTATTAGTATAAGATAGAGCTTTATATAAAGATAATACTATAACTAGGTAGACTAATAAGCTAACGTTATAAGTTATTAAAGATAAATAGCTATATTATATTACTAGAGATATTAACCTATACTAATTTAGGATAGTTTAGTACACCTTAGAGAGTTACTTGCTAGGAGAGGGTGTTATTCTTTAGTTAAGAAATAGGATAGGCTTATATGAACTTATTATTAGCTACTATTATTACTACTAGCGCTAAAGAGGACAATTAATCTAGATAGAAAGGTTAGTTAAGTGTTTATATATAATTAGGGGGTAAGGAGAGGTAGGAATACTATTTATTATTTATTTTAATTTATATACTTATTAGTTAATAGGTATTAAAAGAGGGATTCCTATACGTATAGTTATTATTGTGACGGCTAGGATCCGGTCCGCTTTTATTTTGATTAGTAGCTCTAGCCCCTACCAAAGTCGCTCGGAAATTGCTATCACCACTAGCTATAGCTAAGGAATAAATAGTTAAAGTCTACTTGTTAGTATAAAAAGAATAATAACCTTTTTACTATTTATTTTATTTACTTTTAAAAGTAATAGCCCTAATTAATTTA
>LUFD01003086.1:0-23221 GCA_003025255.1 Cordyceps pruinosa | reverse complement strand
TATTAACTAAATTTCTAATTATTAACTTAAAAAAGGTATTTTATTTATTTATCTTATAAGAAAGTTTCTAGAATTATATAGGAGGTCTTAAAATATAATTAGATATAATAGTATATATTAATATAGAAAGGAAAAAGCTACCTACTACTTAGCTAGTTTATTTAATAGCCTTAAAGATAAGACTAAAAGAGGAGGGATATAATATTATAAATACTACTATATAAATATAGGGCTAAGCTAGACTATCTAGGAGGGTATACTTATAGCCTAGTTAGAATATAAGGTTATATAATAGCTTATTAGATTATTAAGATAAGCTAATAATATAAGATTATTAGAATAGTTAAATAAGCCTTATAAGCTAGGTCTATAGTAGAGAGATAAATAGGTACTTAAGGAAGGGGTATTCTTATAGCTAGTTTAGATCTTTACTAATTAATTTAAGTAATAGTCTTACTATTAAGAGTTCCACTCTTAATAACTAACTTATCTAACTACTTGAGTGCTACTTTATAGTGTTAAGCCTAACTTACTTACTAAGAAGTAGACTAACTATAACTTAGATTTAAGCCATCGTTATAGGTAGGTACCTACTAGAGCTCTAACTAGCTATTTATACTAGGTATGTAGGCGTTATAACGTATAGGGGGGTACTAAAATGTACTATAAGGTATAGTATATACCTTTTATTATTATTTTCTAAAATAATTTATTTAATAGTAAAAAAACTACTATAAAATAATATAGCTAAGGTTTATTTATATTAGTAAAGAAAGGTATATTAGATAGTAAATAGACCCCCTATAGGTAGCTAATTTCTAGTAGGGCCCCCCTAAGAGTACCCCTACTAGCGCCTACTACCCCCTATAAGGCCCCTATAAGGCCCCTATAAGGACTCCGCTATAAGGATTTAACGTAACGCAGCTACGTTCGTTATTAGGGCCTAAATGCGCTATTTTGCAAAATAACGACGGAAGGTACGGAGGTCGCTTTTAAAAGTCGTATCTATAGCTTTTCTAGAAATAGGGATTTAATAAGGATAATTATAAGGTAGGTATATTAAATATATATATCTTATAGGTAGCTATTAATAGTTAATAGCTAGGTAATATATATAATAGCTTTAATACGTCCCTATTAAGAATTAGTATGCCCCTATAAAGAATTAGCGCCCCCCTTATAAGTACTTTAATGTACCTACTAGGGATCCTAGCAACTAGCGCGACATTCGTACGTACCACGCCTTATGGCACATTTCAGCACCCCCCCGCACGCCACAGCGCCTACACGCCAGTACAGGCAGCTGGTCAGAGCTCTGGCAGGTACCTTCCTGACTCCGCAATAAGGATTTAACGCAACGCAGCTGCGTTCGTTATCAGGGCCTAGATATCCAGGCACTTGTATAACGGCTATGTATGTTGAAGTATAGTCCTGTTGTTGGCACCGCTACGCGCGGCAGGGTTTGCTGGAGGGCATCTTCCGATCACTCTTTTTTTCCCATGATACCCATCAGGCCCTCTCACACAAATCTTACATCTAGCCTGGCCCTATCAGACGTGGAAAAATGATCCGTGGCCATGTTGTCGAGTTTCCCGTCACCCAAAAAGCGGGTCAACCTCTCTTCGAAAAAATGAAACCATCACCAACTCTCTCCAACATGTGCCATCTGACTACTATTCCCCCATCCCCCCCCAAATTCATACACAAGAGCATGCCTCGAGACGAGGGCTGGACCCGCGTCCATCGCAAAACCCGCCGCCGCCACGCCCCCTCCCCCACGACACCCGCCACGCCTCCTCCGCCAGACACCTTGAGGCCTCGCACGAGCGGCGTCCTGCGCAGCCCCGCGACCCTGCGCGCCGACTACGACAAGGCGCGCGCGCAGTGGCTCGACGGCCCCGCGCACGCGGAGCTCGTCCGCCTCGTCGACGCGCACGCCGGCAGCAGCAGCAGCAGGGTGTCCCGGGCCGTGTGTCTCGGCATCGGCACGTTCGACCCGGCGGACGGCGCGTGGGAGGCCAAGCGCGCGGCGTACGCGCAGATGTGCGCGCTGTCGACGCTGGTACACCAACTAGGTGCGTCATCCCTCCTCCTGCCGGTATTGACCATACTGGTTCGTTGAGTACGGGCTGTAGATGGATGAGTTGGCTGCGTCGCGAGCAGCGAGCTGATGATGCGACAGAAAAACATAGCAAGCGCTCGATCGAGTGCATCTTCCAGGAGCCCATCCTCACAGCCGCTGACATGGCCTTCCTCGCAGGCCTCGGCCACCGCGTCGTCACCTCGCCCGCGGCGTACGAGCTCATCGACGACGCCACGCTGCTCTTCGCCGTGCACCTCTACCGCCCCGTCTACGCGGCCGCTCTCCAATCCACACTCCCAGCCATCTTCGTCGGCACGGGCTGGCATGTGTGGGACACGTACGTCGTTTTTTTTCTCCTCGCTTCGCTCGATGTGTGCAGCTATGGCAAGGGCTCCTCGCTTCGCTCCGAGGCGGCGACGGAAGGGGTTGCAAGGATAGGCTAACATTTTTTTTTTTGCCCAGAGTCTCGATGGAGACATCGACGGACTTGGACAACATGAAGGACATGGATAGGACGTACACGCGGCACGCGTTCCCGCAGGATGAGGCGAGCACGGCATTCTCCAGCACCAGTATCTACTTTGCGCCGCGGGAGGTGGCCATGCCGGGCATCCCGGTAGCGGCAGCTGAGGCAGACAGCGCTGAGCCTCCGGTGAAAGAAGCGGCTACACAAGAAAAGGAAACGGGAGATGTCCGCGCAAGCGGAGTACCGGACAGGCTTATAGACCATGACGCAAGCAAAGAAAAGAGGTCAGAGAAACGGTCAATTGATCGTGTATAGATAGATCTCTCGCATATACTATTCTAATTCATACCCAGCATTCAAACTTGTCAAAACATCAATGGGACCCCATATGCGCCGTGTAAATAAACAGAAAGCCGACCAAAAAAAGTGCCACCACAATAACATGCAGGTGCCGCAACAGACGGCCCAACCATCCATGCCTCAAAGTCAGTGCCATCAACTCAATGCATAGCCATTCACATTCACGGCTACCGTCGCGAATGGCTCAATTAGCTCGATTGGGTCGAGTTCTTCGTCCGTCCATTTTGTATTGTCAGTCCACCTCATGCCACATGTTCGCCGCATTTTTTATCCGCTTCACTCTTCCATTTTCGAACATCGCCTCTCACCCCACGTCTTCGGTTACGATACTGTTGTACCTCCGCAGTCGGGAATTTGGATGCCCTTCTTCAGATTCCGGTTGACGTCGAGCAAACCCCATTTGTCCTCCCACTTCTCCTTGGCTGAGTTGAACACGGCCTTCCAGGGTTCATCAAAAGCCTCGAACCAGAAATAATTAGTACCGTTCTTGAGAGCAGGACACACCCAGTCAGCCATGAAGCGGTTCATCTCGTCGATGCCAGCCTTGGCGGGGTTCGAGCAGTTGGGTGCATCGGCGGGACACCTGGTGCCGCCATCCGAGGGCCAGCCGGTTTCGGCAATGACGTTCAGCTTCTTGTCGCTCTTCCACATGGGGCCGTTTTTGGATTCCCAGAAACCGTAGGTCCATTGTGCAGCCAGATTCGCCGGTGTTCCACTAAAGAAGGGGTGAATGTTGGCCATGATGAGGTCCGAGTCCTGGCCCAGTTCGGCCGTCCAGTCGTCACCAAGATCCGAAGTGGCAACGGGGAGGCTCATGCTTCGCTTGGTAAGGTTGCCTCGGACGTCGGTGAGAATGGTTGACAGCTGGGTAATAGTCATCTCTTTGCGGAAAAGAATTTCGTTGGCGACGATAACGCCCTCGAACTGATCACTGCCATACTGGTCAAGGATGTCCCACATTTGGGAAAGCTGGCGTGCGTTGGTGGTGGCGTTTCCGTCTTGCCAGACGCCGAGCCAGACTTTGAGGTCCTTCTTCATCTGCAGCTTGTCGATGGCATGTAGGACCATTTGAGTTTGGTTGCAGTCAGTTCCGTAGAGGCGAATCTTGTTGGTGAGCTGACTGAGGACGGCGACGTCGCGAGTGACGTTGTTCTGGGAGGGCGGGTTGTGGAGGCAGCCGGGATACTGGACGTTGAGCGGGGTATAATCCATGCCGGGGAAGACCTTGTGCAGGTTCTTATTGTTGAGAAGCTTTTTAATGTCGGCGCTGTTGATGCCAAGGTCGCCGCTAGCGTCGTCGCTATCGCTGCCGCCTCCGCCTGAGCCTTTGCTTCCGTCCTTTCTGCCGGCGACGAGAGTTCCGACGACACCACCGACGATGGCTCCGACAATAACGAGGAAGATGAGGACAATAATGGCCCACTTGCATTTCTTAGAGCGGCCTTGTTTCTTCTCGAGCCAATCTGAGGATCGTTCGCGCTTGGGGGTTTCAAAGAAGCCGCGGGTGTCTGGAGAGTTCGTGTTAGCGGACAAGGGTTGGCAGGGCCGGTGTGTCGGACAGGGGAGAAAGAGAATGACAAGGCGCAAGGACGGCGGGACATGAGAAAGGGTGAGAACAGGGTGTGCAGTGGTTGGGCACTATGACATACCGTGCTGGGCGGCTATGGCGGTGGCACCTCCGGCAGCTGCGCCGATGGCGGCGGCGGGGACAGCTTGTAGTTTGCTGCCGCTATGAGAAGAGTTTCTATGGCTTTGGGGGCCATAGTCAAGGCCATCATCACCGTCATCGGCGATAGACATGGGGTCTACCATGCCGAGGGCGCGAACATCCGGCCTGGACGGGGCAGAGTGGTTGTAGTAGGCTTCCTGTGTACTGGCGTAGGGGTCGGCCAAGGCGTTGGGGCTTCTAGATGGCGATCGGGAGCCGACGGAGGACGAGGCAACAGTGCCAAATGGGTTGACGGCGGAGCGGGAATCGCCGTCGACGGGATATCCGGCGGCATAGGGGCCACTGTGTAGGCTGTGGCGAGGCGACGAGTTGCTGGGGACGCTGTTTTGATACTGGGCGCGAGAAGGCGGAGGCAGGACCTGGCCGGTGCTGCGAAGAGAGTCGGCAGCGCTCGCGGCAGGGTAAGCGCCAGCTGCGATGGGGGCGGGATAAGGATGGGCATAGTTGTCGTCGGCAGGCTGGTGAGCTCCAGAGGCGTTGTAGGGGTCGAGATTCATGTGCGGAGGAGGCGAAGGTGCTTGTGCTTGCGGATGAGCAGACATGTTGTCGTAGGCTCTGTGGTGGTATTGAGGCGCGAATGGCTCTGGCGTGCGAGCGGGCGGCGACTCGTCATGGTAGGGGGACTGCTGGCCGTATTCGTTGTACTGGGGATGTCTGGAGGGTGTGTTGTAGCGGTTATCGGAGGCGGGATCGAGGGGTTCCCTCTCGTAGTGATCGTTGCTGGAATAGTGCTGCATGGCAATGGGAGGCAGGCAGGCAGGCAGGCAGGCAGGCAAGCAAGCAAGCAAGGGCTAGAAGTCAAAGGGCCCCGTGTCGGGGCGGGCGAAGGAGGCCAGGCCGGTCAGCGAGGTGTTGGTTCTCGTCAAGGACGGCGCATAGGCAAATGGTCCCAGTCAAGCGCGGCGGTGGCGGGAATGAATCGAGGGAGTGAGTTCTGGCGACGGCGTTGGGGCGGTCGCGGAGTCGTTTGCGACAGGTAGGTGAGCGAGGAGAAGATGTCAGCCGCGGCGGGAGGGGTGTGGCGCAAGGCAGAGAGCGGCAGGACGAGCGGTTGTGGTGACGCTCGAGGCTGTTGAGGACAAGGTCGATGGTGGTTGGTATGAAAAGGGCAAGTTTGTGATGTGTCGTCGAAGGCGCGAGCTGGTGGACGAAGGCGCTGTCGCAGGAAGCGCAGGGGAGATGAAACGGCAAGGGCGGAGGGGAGGGGAGGCAGCGTCGAGTAGAAGAAGGCTGCGTTGGGAGTAGATGGTGGGTGGTGGGTGGGATGGCGTGGATGATGTGGATGAGAGGATGGGATGCAGGCCAGGATATGGGATGTGAAAGTGGTGACGGAGTGATGGAGATGTTGAAGAGTACTACTTAGGGAGGAGACGAGGGGAGGAGGAGACGAGGTGACGAGGTGAAGCCAGCTGGATGGAGCCAGAGGAGCCCTAGGAGGCGTGTGGCGTGGCTCAAGGCCAACCGACAGAGCAGGGGCAGGCAGAGTCTGCAAAGAGTCGGAGTATTCCGCAGAAATTCCACTCGGTTGATGTAATGAATAACAGCTGTTTTATGACATGGGAAAGGAACGTGGGCGGTGGAAGCATTGGCATGGCATCGGCATTGGCATCGGCATTGACGGGCATTGCGCCAGGCTGTCACAGGGCTTTCAGGGCATTGACAGCAGGCTGCAGGCGCATCTTCAGCGCCTGACTCCACTGTAGCGAGCGCTGCGCCCACTGCAGCCGCGAGTACTAGCCCCCTGTAGCCCCTCCAGGCTGTGGCCTCCGTAGCCCCTGTTGTACGAGCCTCCAAGCACCAACGGGCGCTAGGCATCCTGTCCACAGTGACCTCGACACACACCACGGCGCCACCAATATACGAGTCCCGCACGACACGAGAATGTGTCAGGTCTGCCAGCAATACGATGGCAGTAGCTCAACTTATTAGTCCCAAGCACTTGAGCAGCGTTATTATCTCTTAACAAGAGACTTGGCCTTCTCTTCGCTTGATGCCTGGGCGTGCAGTCTCCCCAACACAGGTATCCTAGACACAGCCACACTGCGCCGCGCTCCGCCACCCCAGCCTTTACGAGTTCCTCTCCCAGCCCGCCCAACAAACATGTGCAACGAAACAAAAATTCAAAATCAATCCCCCCATTGTCCATACCTTTGTTTCCTCTCCTGCGCTATCCTCTTATCTCAATTCCAGCGACAATCCCCCATTTCGCGCCCGCCATACCCGGCCCCCTCCTCGTCGCTCCGGGCAACCACCGCCACAATCGCCGGCCGCCTCACCACCAGCCCCGACCACCTAACCGGACCCGGCAACACCCACCGGCGCCCCGGCGACAGCCTCCTCCCCTCCCGCACCAACCATTGACCCATTCCCCATTCCAGCGTACCGCCATGTCTTTTTTTAGACCGCGCCACTCCCACCTGTCATAACTCATCAGTCCAATATTCAATATTCCAGTACTCCCAGTGCCACGCCCGGAGATCTATCCTATCTGTGCCTCGATACAACCGACACCAATCTATCCCAGCAACCAACAACCCTGCTGTTCCTACCTCCTCTCTACCTGACACTCGCCTATCATACCAATGACATCACCATCGCCCACCCTCATTTCCAATCCTTTATCTCCACCCCCTCTTGGCCATCTTGTCATCTGCTGGCACACTCACACCTTTATCATCCTTCGTCTGTCTACGGATACATTTTCCATCCAAATTTTAAAAAGAGGGCCAATCTCGTGTTTTCTTCACGGCCCTTGTTTCCCCACGCAATCTCATTACCCGCCTGCCGCAAAGCTTCGCCTCGACCTCAGATCCAGACACGCAGCAAACTCCGACTTGACTCCCACCGACACTCACCATTTCAAAACTCACCACGTCCAAAGTCAATACTTCATTTTAGAATACGACTCAGGCCCGTCGCACGCAACGCGCCCGGCCCGCTCCTCCCCTCCGTCCTGCGACACACCAGTCTCGGCCGCCTGCCTCCTGGTTTGGAAAGATGCAGACACCAGACAAGACGACGCCCTCGCCGCTCCACCTCGCACTGTTTCGCTCGTTTCCGCCGATCCATGCCTCCGTCCTTTCTCGCCCTTGCCGTACATGCGCACGACTCGTGTATGGCCCCCCATGCTGACGCGGCTTCATACTACTCTGCGTCTTATAGCTCTCCCTGCCCAAGACCCCGGGCTAGGACCCTTGCTCAAACCGACAGCAAATCATTGCCTAAATTTCCGCACCCTAAGTGACTCTTCTTCAACGGAGTAATCTGTACCAAAAGCAAACCTGCAAATCTGCTGTTCGTTGAAGATCACGCCACCAACACTCCCCTGGCCACGCAGCATTCCAGGTTCTTGATTCAAAGTGCCGTCACAAAGCCACAGCAGCACCGTCACTCATTTCCAGTCGCCACGCGAGGCTGCGAACCATTCCCAGCCATGGCCTAGTCTGCCTAGCTGAATGCTTCACGGAACAACGGCACAGGCCGAGCCCCCAAAAACGCCCATTCTGGTTCCAACGCGTACTGTTCACTGTCTACCCAAAATGCGCCTTGCTCGCGGATTTATCAGCGTCGCTTGCGCCAAGCGCATCGCAATGCGTCACGTTTTCATTTTTATGCCGTAGCCCTCATGTAGGACACTTCACCCCCTGTAGAGAAAGATACTGCGAAAGGAAAAACGCGAACCTGGCGTCTCATCAGAAGCAATGCCACAATATCCCTCAACAGCAGATGACACTTCGGCACACGCGCCGCCGCTGCCGCCTCGACCCAGTTCGCCAAGAGTCGCGACCATTACATCGCACGACAATGCCCATACACATGACTTGCGCCCGGAGCGCCCGACAGAGGCGAGTCAAGCGCACGGAAACACCGCCGGTGAAGCACCGACGACGGAAGACGACGCCGCGCACACCGAGCTGCGCGCGCTCACGACGCAGATAGGCAATCTCGGCATCGACGCGGCCTCGCCCGCGGCGGACGACACCGCCGGCCCTGTCCCGCTGCGCGGCCTCCGCGAGTCCGGGCCGCCGCTCGACGACGTGCAGTTCTGCCCTGGCACGAGAGTCGTCGCGCACGCCTCGACATGGCACTGCATCGCCGACCTGCCCGAGAGCGCCGCCGCGACGCTGGTCTGCACGCGCTGCTACCAGGACCACATCCGGGACACCGCGCTCGCGGACAGGTGGGCCGGCATCGCCGCGCCGGAGGGCTCGTCCGCCGTGTGCTGCTTCCACATGCCGCGCGTCAAGAACGTGCTCTGGCCGCAGGCCGTGCAGGCCGGCGACATGTACGAGCTCGGCGCCTTCCTGGCGAGGAGCGCATCGTTCGAGCCGTGCCCTGGGGGGAAGCCGGCACAGGGCGTCAAGGGCACGACGTGGTACGGTCTGCTGGGGAACGAAATCGAGGGCTTCTCGGCCTGCGAGACATGTTACGAAAAGTACGTAGCCGGCACCGCGTTTGATGTCATGTTTGCGACTTACGACGTGCCCGCTGAGGAGCGGAGCTGGGCGTGCCATTTACGAAACGACACGGTCGGCGGCATTGCCACCGTCATGGCCGAGCGAGACGACTGGCAGGGCTTCATCGACTCGGCCTTTGCGCGGCTGCAGCTTCCGCCGTGCGCCGGGGAGCCAGTCCAGACCGACGCCTGCGACTGGTACCTGGCGCGAGGCGCGCTGCGAAGCGCCCCCGTCTGCGCGACCTGCTACCACGACCACCTGGCCAGGACGCGCTTTGCCGGCCGCTTCCGCAAGTACGCCCCGCGGCTCGACAGGTTCCCGTCCCCCGGCGCGTGGACGTGCAGCCTGGGCACGTTCGCAGCGCTGATGGCGCTGGAGGCCGGCGTCGAGCAGCGCGACTTCGACGCCTTCGAGGGCGCGCTCAAGACCGTCGTCGAGGCGCCGCGCTGCGCGGCCGACGGCATCGCGGACGGCCGCTGGTGGACGCTCGCGGGCGGCGGGTGCCCCGGCTTCGCGGTCTGCCTCGCCTGCTTCGCCGGCGTCTTCTGGGCGCGCGGCATGGACGGCTTCCTGGAGCCCGCCGCGGCGCCGCCCGGCGAGCCCGTGCGGTGCAGCCTCCACCCGTCGCACCCGCGCTTCGCCGGGTACTGCCGCGAGATGTACGCGGCCGCGGACACGGGCGTGTTCGCCCGCCTCGCCGACCACGTCCGCGCCGTCGCCGGCGTGCGGCCCTGCGCGCGCTGGTGGGGGTACGCGGACGCGTACTTTTGCGAGGACTGCTTCGTCAAGTACGTGCGGGACACGGCGCTCGGCGCGCACCTGCCGCTCAACGGCGCCGTCGTCGCCGAGACCACCTTTTGCCAGATCTGGTCGCCGCGCATGCGCCACTACTGGGAGGAGGTGTGCGAGGCCGGCGCGCCGGGCACCGCGGCGTCGGACGCCGCGCTGGAGGACTTCCTCGGCGTCAGCCGCTACCGCCGCAAGACGTACTTCGAGACGCTCTCGGAGATTGAGGTGCTCAAGCAGATGAAGGCGATACAGCGCAGGCAGGCCATGTTCGACGGCCAGATGAGCATCAGGTACCAGGGCATCAACTCGATGTCATCCATCTTCTCGCCGAATAAGTACGAGTACGGCAGCAATTCGCTCGGGTGGTACGAGTCGCAGGCAGGGGTCGAGTCCAGGCTGCTGTTCGATCGATTCACCTCGGGTCTGATAAACTCGCAGCTCAAGCCAGCAGAGGTTCAGCGCATCCTGGCGTTGCAGAAGATATGGGATGAGGTCGAGTGATGTGTACTCGTTTCTATTACCTGACTGCTGCTGCAATTGGCCATTAACATGTGATGACGCGGCTTCGTACAGGCATGTAGGACATTGTGACTGCTGTGCAGGGTAGCAACCAGCTTCTGTAATTGAGGCTATTATAACAGTAGCCATGTCTTTCGCCCCGTCGTAGGCTTCGACTTTTGCTTGGGAATTCTATTGATTGCATACGTGTCATTTCCTTCTGTGTGCGCATCGTGCTGTGTGGCTTGGCCAATGTAGCTTTCTCGCAGTCTCGTGGTGGAACGAATCCATTCGCGGGAGCAGATATCCCACAACCACAATTAGGTTCAGATGACTCTACGGTTTCTTACCAGGACTGGTTATCAGTAAACACTCAACTGACATCATCCCAAGTTGTTGTTACCACAGGTTTCGGAACCCTCTTCCGGCTCGCCCACGGGAAGAACTCCTTTGTCATCACTCGCTTTCCACTCTGGGCTCGTTTAAAGCAGTTCTACATGCCGAAGCCTGTGCTGCCCCTCACTACCCGAAAAAAGCTGGAACTCGGTGGCGCGCTAGCGAATTGTGGGTGAATGGCCCCGATGATCCCCTCGATAGATTGTCTTGCAACGTTGTCGCGCTCCCGCTTGCACACATCAGGCAGTCTCTGCCTGCCGCGGGCGCTGAAGCACAGGGCTACGGCCGAAACGGTGACCTTTGCAAGAACTGGCTGACGCCGAGGCTTGTACTCGAGGCAAGGACTGCTGTCTGGTCGGTAACCCTGCAGGCTGACCCTCACGAGGGTCCCAAACCCGGGTCAACCGGGACTGATGACCACCCAACCACGGACAGCTGGGGCGTTCTGGTATTCTGCCTTTTGGACCAGGGCACCATGGAGCAAGGGCAAGCCGCCCATCGCCAGCAACCCTAATAATTTGGACTTGGTGGGGGTTGTTGGGCGTTCATGGGTTCAAAGGTGTCTCGCCGGACAGCTCTCCTGGGAGGTATCCCGGGCCGGCGCCGTGGCGGTGGCTGTCAAACCAGATAGAGTTGGTTCCTGTAAACGTGATGGCGGAAATAATAGAAAAAGCGGCGGGTGTGGCTATGGAAATAGGCTTCTACGCCACGCAGTGATTTGACAGGGAACCTTGACGCCACCGGAGTCTTGATGCTTCTCTACTCCTTGCGTAGCTCTTCTGATACAACACCGAGGCGAAAAACCGAAAAAGGGCGGCGAATAGAAATCTCCGTCCGCCCGTCCTGGAACGCAGCTTCTCGGCCTTTTGAACACCTCTCAAAGCTCTTCTCGGCCGAGCGACGCTAAATCACCTCTCCGCACCCAGTTTTCCAGAAACTTAATTGTGTCATCCCCTGATGTAGTCGGACGTTGCATCTTTTCAGTTCGTTCGGCGTATCAAGTAGAGTGCGCCACGGCCCCCGACGCGCAAGCCTGCCGGGCTCAAACTGCGCGGCCATGGAAATTCAGTTTTCGATTCCGCTCGCCCGGTCCAAGAAGGCGACGCCAGGCCGGTAAGTCCGCCCCCGCGACACGCACAGCTTAATACGGCGCCGCTCCCCGCCTGCGCTGCGCAGAGAAGCCCGTGGCGCCACGGTGCTGGCACAAGTCACAAGGGCAGGCCAACTGAGACTTTGTTTTCCGTTGCGCGGCATGTAGATCCTCGGCGGCGGCGGAATCCTCAAGCAGTGCGCCAGTCGCATCTGCGCGCGGCGGCACGTATCGCTTCGCCCTCACATCCCGCACCAGGCACACGCGCCGGAGCTCAACCCGTGCGCGCACCGGCTGTGCAACCTGTAAGCTGATTGTGCATATCTTTGGATCATTCATGCGGAAGCTAATGTTGTCACGCAGGCAAGTAAGTAGGCTAGAGTGAAGCGCATGAGCGACATGACGGTATACCAGGTTGGTTGGCTACATCTCTAACTGCATGCAGGAAGCGACACGTAAAATGCGACGAGACGAGACCGGCTTGTCTCAATTGTATCAAATGGCGAGGCTACTGCGACTCTTACGCCGCCGACGCGGCCGAAGGGAAGGGCGCGGCCGACAACGGGAAGCTGATTCATACGAAAAAGGCACCGCTGATACTGACGGAGCCTCTTGTCAACACTCTGCGATTCACGAGCGAAGCTCAGAGAGCATACTTTGACGAATGGGCGGACCTCTCCGTCTCCTTCCTCAGCGGCGGCCTCCGCCAAACCCGCCTGTGGACGGCCACGATGCCGCAGCTGACGCTGGAGGAGCCGACGCTGCGATACGGCGCCATGGCGGTCGGCGCGCTGCGGCACGCCCTCGGCCCCGGCAACGCGCCGGCGGCGCTGACGGAGGACAACCGGCACTATGTCGCCGCCGTGACGCTGTACTGCGAGGCGCTGCGGCTGCAGTCGGCGGCGCGGCCGACGCGCGAGAGCCTGCGCACGGCGCTGCTCTCGTCACTGCTCTTCGTGTGCTTCGAGGCGCAGCGCGGCAACATGCCCGCGGCGCTGCAGCACATCACGCACGGCTTCAGCATGCTCAACGAGCTGGCGGGGTGCGCGCCGCGCGCGGCCGACCTGGTGCGCATCGCGCCCGCGCCACCCGCCATGGTCGAGGAGATCCTCGACTGCTACAAGCCGCTCGAGCTGCAGTCGCGCTCCTTCATGGGCGCGTACACGACCTTCTTCTTCAAGGGCGACAAGCAGCCGCCCGGGCCGCGGCCGCAGCAGCCGCCCGAGTATCCGGGCCAGCCGCCACCGCCGCCGGAGCCGCGCCTGATGTCGCCGACGTCGAGCCCGCGACGGCCTGCCGCCGTGCACTCGCCAACGAGCGATCCAGGCACGCCGCAGAGCCAGCAGACGGGAATGCTAAGCCCGCAGAGCCTGGACAGTCCGTCCACGCAAAGTACAACGCCGGCCGCGGCGGGGTCCCACGCAGCGTCGCCGCATTCTGCAACGACACCACCGGGGCCGGGACAGAACCCCCCCGGCCAGATTCCTGGAATCCCGGGCCACGCCGCCGCCGGCCCCCCGCCACGACCGCCCGGCATTGCCCCGTTCACGAAGCACTCGCCCTACTTCCGACCCAAACGGACCGGCATCACGACGCTGCACGAGATGCCGCGCGAGTTCAAGGACATGGAGGAGACGCAGGGGTACTGGTCGCTGGTGCAGCGCAACATGGTGCAGTACTTGCCGCTGCTGACGGCCACGACGGCGCGGCTCGCGCTCGCCAAGGCCGGCTCCGAGGCCGAGGTCGAGGCGAAGCTCGCCGCCGTCCGCCAGGACCCCAGCATCGCGCGGTTCATCGCCGACTGCCGCTACTGGATCCAGCGGTGGACCGAGGCGTACGAGCCGCTGTACCAGGGCTTCGTGCGCCGCGCGGTCGCCGCCCCCGCCGCGTACCTGCACGCCGTCAACCTGCGCGTCGAGTACCTGGTGCTGTACGTGTACACGACGGTGCCGCGGTACGCGGGCCTGATCACGGCGCGCGCCCTGACGCCGCAGTACCGCGAGATCGTCGCGCTCGCCGAGACGCTGCTACGCGCGCGCCGGGGCGGCGGCCGGTTCGCTATGGACGCCGGGTGGACGTGGCCGCTGTTCGTGGTCGCGTTCGGGTGCCGCGACCCGGCGGTGCGCGCCGACGCCGTCCGCGTCCTCGGCCAGTACCCGGTGCGCAACGCGCTGCGCGACAGCCGCGTGTACCGCGCCATCGCGCTGCGCGCCGAGGAGGTCGAGGCGGCGGTCGCCCGCGACGGCGGCGACGAGAACCGGCAGTGGCTGCGGCTGCGCCGGCGCGAGGTCCTGTTCGAGGGCTTCGGCGCCAGCGTCGTGCTGCGCTCGGTGCACAAGGACCCGGCCACGGGCGTGTGGGAGCCCGTGGAGGAGGTTGCCGACTTCCAGGTGCGTCCGGATGGCCATCTGAACTGGCGGAGGCAGCCCATCTCGGACGCCACGTCAATACTGGGAGGCGTGTGCTGACCTTGTGGCATGTAAATAGGGGTCTTGTAGATAGGAGCATATTATGGAGGAATTGTTGGGACAGTGTCCACGAGAAGTCTTGCTCCTCAACAGGGAGGCAGTATTTGCTATGATATGCAGCGAGTAGACTCTAGAGTGCACTCTTCTAGTGTGGTCTTTAGCTCACACATCCAATGTTCATATGAAATAAAGCATGTATACAACCCCCGTGGCTCACATCGAAGCAGTCCCAATCTCCAAGGTACGCAGAATCAGCAATGCTGCTCGCCTCGTTGGCCCTACGCGCTCAAAAATCGAGATACTGAGCTGCCAGAAAACAAGGCGTGATTGGTTTAGTGGTAAAATTCTCCGTTGCCATCCGCAACGTCGGGGAGCCCTGGGTTCGATTCCCAGATCACGCATTGGATCTTCTTTTGCTTTTTGATGTATTTCTTTTTGCCGCGTCGTGCGATGGTAGCCGTGGTGGGCTGGTGGGACGGATGGTGGATTTGCCCTAGTAAAGGAGATTGTCTGTGTGGGTTGTATAATGAGACATAAAAGCCTCATCCTTCACCAAAGCGTGATTGGTTTAGTGGTAAAATTCTCCGTTGCCATCAGCAACGTCGGGGAGCCCTGGGTTCGATTCCCAGATCACGCAGAGTCTCTTCTTTTGCTGTTCAGATCGTGCTCATCCGTCTGGGCTGCTGTATTTTTGCTGTCGCATCAGGTCATGTCGCTCGGTCTGGCGTGGTTCCGGACAGTGTTAGCATATACCAGCGGCGATGTGGACGGACAAGGCTGCTCTATTCATCATACGCCTGTTCTACTCGATAATGAACAATGACTGCAGCAGAAAATGGTCCTCGGTTTTCAGTAGCTCCCAGTTCGCATCCGAGGCAAAGTACTCGGCGCTGTCGCCGGCCCTCTCGAGATACCACACGCCCGTGTCAATCATTTCTCGGCGCCTGGGACTGGCATGGTAGACGTCGTGAGCAAGATTGACGTCCTCGCGGCCGTGCAGAGAGAACGCGGAGCGTAAAAGTTGTAGATTGCTGTCTTGAGGATCCTGCTTGACCCGAAGCTGGGCGGCATCTCGGTACGCGGAACAAAAGCTGGTGAGGTACGTCAGCAGCAGATCATGAAGGGCGGTGTCATCTCGGGCGTCAATCAATTCGCAGCACATGCTGGAGAGAAACTGTGCGATGTCGCCGTTGATGCCTCGGCCATTGGCACGGCCAAACTCCCAGTCCACCAGAATTGGTGTCAGGTCTACGCGAGCAGCGGGATCGGCCAAGAGTATCGAGCCGGGATGGAAATCCCCAAAGCTGAGGGCTGGGCGGTACTCATATAGCGGATTGCTGTATTCCTTGACGGTAGCATCATATAGCTTTTCAGCATTGGGATACCCTTTGATGCGTTCTTTGATAGGGACGACGGCGAATTGCCACACGATGCCCTTGGAAACGGATTCGGATAGCTGCTCGTATGTCTGGGGCGCGGCCTGTAACCTCCGTACCGTCTCCGGGCTGTGAACGAGCGCCATGATGGGGCCTGTGTCACGGCCCAGCTTGGATATTTCATCGGCGGTTGCTATACCGGAGTCTTTCGCCACAGCCTTGATGAATTCGACGATGTTGACAAGACGGCCAAGATCGGAGAGAAGTAGAACAGAGGCCTCTTGGTCGGAGTCGCTAATGTTCAGGGTGGATTCTTTGCCGCAATCGTGGCGGAGAAGCTGTGGTGTTCGCCAAGCTGGTGCTTTCTGGCGGGAGTCAAATAAGAGACCGCCCTCATCCCAGAGGCCGAGAATGGCTGCCTCGACAGCCTAGGTGGACTGTCAGCAGCAGCACCGAGAACCGGCCAACAGCCAACCCACCTGTCGCTGCGTGGAGAACTGCAGCTCTGGGCCGGCGCTTTCCACGTATGGATGAGCATGCTTGAGGACGAGACTGTCGGGACCAGCGCTGCCAGACAGCTTTGTGGCTCGGTGCGCTGAATTGACGACGCCGCCGGCCAAGCGCTTCGTGGTCCATGTCGTGCCGGTGTACACGGACTGGAGATAGCGGGAGTAGTCGAGATCTGTCATGGTCGGCCTAACGGTAATAGCCACTTCAATGAATACACACTGCTATTGTAGTCATTTTTGAATGGGATGGTGAAAAGGAAGAATGGCTGGGAAATGCCATCATTTGAAGAGATAGTCAGGCCCAGTGGCCGCCGTGCTAGGCTGTGCCCCGCGCAGCTGAGTTGGTGATGGGCCTCGAGAATCTGCCTCCGCAACCTACCTAATGCAGCTGATGCGCGTCATTGTTTCCTAGCAAAACATGCAATTGACGCATTCACTTGACGGCAATCCCTGCCCGCGGGAGCGGCTGGCCACTGGCTACCGCGGCGACCGTGGTTGCTGGCTGCTGGTTGCTGGCTACATACTAAGTACCTCGTAGCTAGTCTAGCTTGTCTGGCTGGCGTGGCTGGCTGGTGTGGCTGGCTGGTGGCTGGTGCTGGTGGCTGGTAGCGCTGGTAGCGCTGGTAGCGCTGGTACGTACCTAAACACTCAACGGCTTCCCTCTCAACGGCCGTCAATCGTGCCCATAGAGCAGCCTCGTCACCATCGTGACCTGGTCACGGCTCACGCCCTATCCTCCCCGGAGCTGCTTCCTTTCATCCTGTAGGTGGTGTCTGCAAGCCAGCACCACGCTGGAGCCTCACGACACAGGCGTGCCGCGGGGATCGAGCCGGACGCTGGCTCGTGCCGCCCGCTGATATCATGTCTTCCTCGCCAGGCACGGAGCCAGCATCCGTGAATAACGATGTGATTGACCATTCACTTCAATCGCTCCTTGCTATGCAAAAAGCCGCGTCATATCACCCTGGAAACTGCGCTGGCCGGCAAACAAGAAGCCAATGAATAGATGGGCTCTGCAGGTGAGATGGCATGCAAACGGGCGCGGCAGCTGTCAGCCCAGCCAGCACCCCCTTCCTGCCAGATCAAAACAAAGCAGATGGAGAGCATTTAAGAATTTCCTCTCTTCTCTTGTTTTCTCTCTGTTCTCAACCCTTCAAGCTACCCGTCTCAACTCACGGCCGAATAACCAAAACAGCTCGCCCGTGGCTCCCTTCCCAGAGTACCGGCGTAGACACCTTGTTGACCACCATAGCAATCTCGTGCTGCTCCTACGCAGCGAAAATGGCCACACTGGCCGGAGATGGAGCATTGGTATGTCTCATCACGGCCATCAATTTGTCAAGTTATGCAGGAAACTAACAACACCTCAAGCAATTAGCCTCCTTCTTTCTGTCCCCGGACACTACCAGCAGCTTACCCCCGTCAACAAACTGGCTTGAAGAGCCAGAGATCCCCTCGTCAGAGGAATTACTCTCCACACGCCCACCATGGCTTCCAGCCATAAAAGACGAGGAAATCACCGCAAAGAAACAGTACCTTGAAAAACAATTCCGAATGCAGAGATATGAGGCTGTTGAGCCCACTCGGCTTGCAGTCGCGGAGTTTCAGCAAACGCCCCTGATGCCAGAGGGGGACCTGGCGTACATCTACACAAACGTTAGTCAAGAAAGTATATTCGTACACGTGCATGACTAATTTTCCTAGGCTCAAGTACAAGGCGTTGTTTTGACCGCTCAAGGTGCGGCCGTCCGCGTCTCTTTCTCCACCACCAGAGCAGGCGCACCCATCGACTGGGCGACCTCGAACCGCCTTCGTCAAGGCTCCCTGGTCGTTCTTTCACCCATAGACGATCACTTTCATTCAAAATGCCGAGTAGCCGTAGTTGCTTACCGGTTTCTCTTCGGCGGCTTATGGCCAGACCTGGAAGCAGAACCTCTGGAGTCAGATGACACGCCGCCCAGGGTCGATCTATACTTTTCAAGTTGGTCCGAGGACGAAGACTTGCTCGACCTAAATCAGAGGTATTACATGCTGGAGTCAAAGAACGGATACTTTGAGTCCTTCCGTCACACAATGGTAGCGCTTCAAACAGCCGCCTTTCAGAAGTACGTTGCTTATTCACGCTCGTCACTTGCCCGCGCTTTTGGAACCTGAACTTAACTTTTTTTTAGATCCGAGCTGGATAAATACGTCTTGGCAAACAATGCTGGAGATATACTGCCCAAGGGGACCTCCGTCCAGCTACGTCCCCAGACACGGAATGCTCTTGACAGGTCACAAGCTGCTGCGAGCGTTTCCATCATCACCCAAGAGTTATCTATTACACAGGGGCCTCCGGGTACCGGAAAAACACACACAACTGTCACGACAATTGACGAGATTATTCGTCAATACAACCCTGTCAAGCCAATCATCGTCGCAGCTCAGTCAAATCAAGCTGTCGACCAGCTCCTCGAGCGGTGTCTACAAAGAGATCTAGTCGTCGGCCGTCTAGGTAGTCGTACAACCTCAGACACGGTGAAAGAACGCACTCTTTTCAATATTCGCGAAGAAAGTAGGGGTAAACTCGTCGGAATTAACTTACCCGCTGCCGCTTATCAGGACTTCGAAACCGCACGTCTCGTGTTTGAGCTCCACTTGAGAAAAGCTTTCCACGGCCAGGAGAATTATGCTGCGGAATCTTTCAGAGATGCCAAAATCATCTCCTCGGAGCAGTTTGACTCCCTAAGAGATGACGACTGGGAGGCATCGGAGGACGTGGATCCTCTTCTGGCGTGGCTGGGCTGGGATGCATTCAAGACCGCGTCCAAACCGAGCGCCAATCTATCAGCCCAGTGGAAGGGCAACCTCAAAGGCAAGAACAGAGTCGGCGATGAGGACGACGATTGCGGGAAGCGAATACCAGACCCAGACAAGCCAATAGGTCCGTTCATTCGCTTTCAAAAGCCCCCAGAGTACCCAGCCACTAGGTCCAAGGCTTTGCTAGCTCGCAACCGAGACCTCTACAACATCAAGACCCAGCACCGGGAGGGGCTTTTTGACTATATGCGTTATGAGCTATCCAGGCAGAGTCAGTTAAAGCTTACAGAGTCATTCTGCAAATTCCAAGCTGCTTGTCAACGTCTTCGGAAGGCCAAGGCAGACCGTGACAATCGCGTCATCACAAAAACCAGAATCCAGATTCTAGGTTGTACGATTACCGGGTTGTCCAAATACAAAGAATTGCTGTCCAAGATCAGTCCCGATATCCTCATTATTGATGAAGCATCAGAAGCAACTGAGGGAAGCATCGTTGCGGCAATACTGCCGTCGCTTAAGCACCTTGCATTGGTTGGCGACCATCAGCAACTGACGCCACGAGCTACCAGTCGGGTCCTGGAAGAACCGGCGTTTTCTTTCAATGTTTCCTTATTTGAAAGACTCGTTACCAAGAACAATATGCCCTGCCAGGTTCTGAACATGCAACGACGCATGATTCCTAGGATTCGGCAGCTGATGAACATTTTCTACCCCAATCTTCGCGACCACAGCAGTGTTGAGAAACGGGAAGCCGTGAAAGGGCTTGGGCCTGCTCTGTGGTGGTTTGACCATACCTGGCCGGAGCAAACGAGCTCTGGGGTTTCTGGGCACAGCATTTCGAACAGCGAAGAGGCAGACATGATTGTTCAATTTGCCGAATACCTCTTTCGCTGCGGCACACCGCCGGAAAAACTCACAATTCTGACCTTCTACACTGCTCAACAGGAGATAATCGAAAAGAAGCTCGGAGTGCATAAAGCCAAGATTTGCAAGACTGTTGACAGCTTTCAAGGCTGCGAGAATGACGTGATTCTTCTCTCGATTGTCCGAAGTTCACAGCCAGGTGGTGAAGCAAGAGTGGGCTTCGTGGAAAACATGCATCGGGCCACGGTGGCCTTGAGCCGCGCCCGGAACGCCATGTACATCTTTGGGAACGCTACGAATTTACAGCGAAGTGCGACGTGGCTTCCAGTTCTTGGCGCTCTTGGTCCATTGAGAAAAAATTATCTCCCAATTGTGTGTCCCATACACATCACGCGAGCGTTTGTTCGCGGGCCTACAGACTTGGCCTCGGTATCGGGAGAGGCGGGCGGATGTCGTGGCGAGCGTTGCCAGACGGATCCACTGATGGAAAACAGGGAGCCGGATCGTGTCAAATCGCCAGACAGCGTGTCGCCTCCAAAAAAGACACCTAGGACCAAGACACCCGGGACCGAGACACACGCAGCCAAGATATCGGGGCGCAGCCCAGCGAAGGGCAATGCACGGGGAGGCAACACAAACAATTTAAAGGGAAAACAGTCTCGACAACACTTAAGCACTGCGGCTAGAGCGACAGCGAAGCTCAACAAGGCTGCACTAGATGAAATGGATCCGGCATCGCCGCGCAAGGTGACAGAGGGAGTAAGCACAGATAATGCGTCGTCGGCTAGTGTCAGCCAAGGAAGCGGGACGTCCAGCAGTGACTATATGATTGAGGTGGGATATGATGCATTTATTACGGAGTTTGAGAAGCTCTTAGCTGAGAAGACAAAGGGGGCGTCGAGTGGCCTCGGGGACCTAATTGAATTTGATTGACATGGCACTCGGTGGAGCGGAGAGGGAGCGAGGCGATGCCAGGGGACTGGAAAAGAAGAGGCTATGGTAGAATACTAGGAATAGTTTTGCTCGCCGTTGCTTGTCATTGCTAATGCATACAATCTTTTGCTACCTTGTGGGTGTGAATTGATTGTCGAAGGTAGCAAGGGCATGCTAGGGCTCGAATTGTGACTGCAGCAGTGCTCGGTGTAGGGGAGTGCAAGATACTCGCATCGACGCTGTGCACCTTGGCGAAGAGAAAGCGAAAAGGGCTTGGGACAAGGGCGTCGGGGCAGATTTGGCAACGAATCGAGGATGGCTGTGAGGATTTGCACATGGTCAATTGGCGAGGATGGATTGCTGCCAAGTGCGGGCCGGCCAAGACGCGAAGCAGTTGGTGCAGAGATGAGGAGGAGCATCTGTTTCGCGGGGGTCGGGTATAAGAACGAGGCCGAAATCGCGAACTTGATCGGTCGGATGCGTGGATCACGGAACTGGGCTGCTGGGGGCCATTCCATGTCTTGTGGTCGGGATGTTGGTGCCAGGGTGATGTCTCGCACGCCACGTCGGTTCAACCTCCCTCCCAGCTCCGCCAGACCGGGTTCTCACGACCCAGGCTAGTGACTTGCCAGGAACTTTTTTTTTCCCAAGCAATTTATGTACTTGTTTCGAGGCGCCGGTCCAATCACGGCCGTCTCCCCTCCGCCGCAGGAGGATCATGGTGTTGTAGGAGGGACGGGACTAGGATCGAGCGGCTAGGCTAGGCCGCGGCGGGGGGATTCCACCGCGTTCATGCAGGAAGCAGTCGAGCGATGGGGTCGTCGGGATGCAGAAGAGAGGAGAGGGAGCGTCTCGGATGGGGCTGGAAGACGGCGCTGGGAAGTCTTGGTGGTGGCAGCGGTGGCTGGTGGTGTCGGTTGGACGGTCGCAGCAGGCGGCGGTTCTCACCGGAGCGGGAATATCACTGTGAGCCTTGATCAGTGCAGTGTGGTGAGAACTTGCCCCTCCCCAATACCACATCCACTGGCCGGCATCTGTGCAGGGTCGTGGGCGCTTAAAACATCAACGGCGTCAGCCAACCAGGTGCTCGAGCTGGCCCAAGTCGTGAATCCAAGCTGCACGGGAGGCCCCGCTGTGGCTTGCTCCGGCCACGGCCCCTCTCTGCTCGTCCACTCACAGCCCGCCAGCGGTTCCAGCCACTATAGGTCCAGCCACAACCCATGTCGAATTCCAGTATCCCATCACATCCCACGGCCAGCCATATCACATATCACCACCAAATGGCTGCATTCTGCTCCCCCCGTCCCCCTACTCCTCCCGTCCATCCACATCGATCCCCCTCTCGTGGCTGAACTCGCCGGCGGCTACTCCTCCATCTCTACTGGTCCGGATCCCCTCCTCCTCCCCTCCCCTCCAGTACCACAGTTGCACGTTCCCTACGCAGCCATGCACACAGCAGGCCTCCTCATAAGAAAAAGGGCCGCCCGGCCTCTTCGTCCTCCCCTCCTCATCTCCAATTTTTGGGGTCCTTGTCAAGATCGCGCATTCTTCTTCGTCCCGTTTCCCTTCCCATCGCCAAAACCCATTCATGTGTGAAAAGGCTTGGCCACGAACATCCTCCTCCCAGCCTCGCCTACAGTCTTTCATCGCACGCACAGGCTTTTCCCATCTGGCTGGCCCGGATTGACTCGTTCCTCTCCATACCCTAATTCCCTCGACAATCGGCCGCCGCCATGAAGCTCACCGTCCTGATCGGCCTCGCCCTCGCCGGCCTCGCCGCCGCCCACACCGTCATCTCCTACCCGGGCTGGCGCGGCAATAACCTCATCACCAACGAGACATACCCCTATGGCATGCAATGGATCTATCCCTGTACGTCCTTTCTTCTTTTCTTTTCCTCGCTTCGCTCGACGTCGGGTCGTGGAACTCTCCCGTTCTTCGTCCCTCGCTGCGCTCGTCGTCATCGCACTCCTCCTCGATCCCCTCGCTAACACACATCACAGGCGGCGGCATCGGCGTCACCAAGAACCGCACCTACTGGCCCATCGGCGGCGGCACCGTCGCCTTCCAGCCCGGCTGGTTCCGCGGCCACCTCACCGCCTTCCTCCAGATCAACCTGGGCTTCGGCTCCGACCCCAGCGTCAACATCGACGGTGGTCCCCCCAACATGAGCAACCCCATGGTCCATCCCTTCCAGATCCTCGGCCCGAGCAACAACCCCTACCCGGGCACCGTCTGCCTCACCCAGATCCCCCTCCCCGCCGGCGCCAGCGTCAAGGCCGGCGACGAGGCCACCATCCAGATCGTCGAGACCGCCCAGCACGGCGCCGCCCTCTACTCCGTAAGCCCCCCCGGCCTTGCTCCCGTGAGCTGCCGTGACAATGCCAGAAGCTGACCTCCCCCC
>LUFD01003044.1:348-20709 GCA_003025255.1 Cordyceps pruinosa | reverse complement strand
AGACGTAGGAGCGGTTGACCTAGTCACACGGCTGAGTCAAAAACTCAAGATCACAGCATTAGTCTAACGTCTTTCCCTGTAGCCGAGCTCCGAAATAAGCTAAATTGCGCATGTGTGAAGGAGCATCCACATTGAACCCCAGCCTTATTATTAAGAGGCTTCTGCACGGAGGCACGGCAGCACGGATACAAACAGGTCATTGGTTTCCATGCCCGCAGCCATTTAATCTACGGAGGGACTTCTCCTGGCAATGCCAGGCTGAATCTGGCTGGTGCAAAATGCCAGAGCTGCCTCTTCCGGCAGTGATCAACCGCCACAAACTAGCGCTCGGCCATGATACAAGGCTGAAGTTCGCCGATACTAAACTCGTTGTGCAAAAAGGGAAACTGTACAATACATGGAAGGATCATATGGCGTTGATGCTCTGAACTTTAGGATTGTGGGTGGACTTCAGGCGGCCTGAGCCGAGGCGGCTTGAGCCGGAGCGGCCTAAATAACCTTCTCAATAAAACGAAACGTCTATGGGAATCGCGGTTCAAGACAATTCACCGACGCAATGTGATCCTTCGGGGTTGTACTGCCACTCTTCGACGCTTGTCAAGCAAAGCAGCAGGTATAAATATACGCTTCGTCCGCTTCGAATGAGGGCTCGGGTATCATCAGGGTCACAACAGATCATCGCTCGAACATCTCAGACACAATCCGGCTTAATCGTCTTTAATTGACACCCATAAGATGCGTCTGTCTCTCCTTCTCTCCATCTTGCCTCTGGTGGCGGCTGTCCCCGCAAGGAAGCGATCCGAGCCGGCTCCTCTCCTCATTCCGCGAGGCGCCAGCACCGAAAACCTGGTTGCCGACGAGTATGTCGTCAAGTTCAAGGAGGGAAGTTCCCTCGCTTCCGTCGAGGATGCCATGAAGGCAATCCCCGACGGGGCGGGTGAGCTCTTCAGCGAGCTTTTTCAGGGTTTCTCTGGCTTCCTTGATGCCGAGGCCCTCGAGATCATCCGTGACCAACCAGATGTAAGCTTCTCGGGGAGGGTTCTTCCCGCTGGATCATATTAACGAACTGTCTCTCAGGTCGAGTACGTGGAGCAAAACCAGATGATGTCAACTTTCGCCCCTGTCACTCAGAGCTCATCCACCTGGGGCCTTTCTCGCATCTCTCACGTAGACACTGGCGCCAGTGAATACCTTTACGACTCTTCTTCGGGTAAGAAGCATCCTCTACTTTCCCTGGTGCCTGGCCCGATTATCCGATATCCATTCACTAACGTTGTGTTCATAGGAGCCGGAACCTGCAGCTACGTTGTCGACACTGGCATTGACGCTTCCCACCCCGTAAGTCAATTTCATACATCAAGTTGGTTGAGGCGTCAGAAGCACGGCGTGGATCTAATCGTCGGTTAGGATTTTGGTGGCCGGGCCAAGCAAATCAAGTCCTTCATTGGCCAGAACACTGACAACTGCGGCCACGGTACCCACGTCGCCGGCACCATCGGCAGCAACACATACGGTGTGGCCAAGAAGACGTCTGTCTACAGTGTCAAAGTCTTGGATCATAATAGAGAAGCGGACGAGTGTCAAGGCCCTACACGTGGCATTATCCGGGGTCTCGAATACGTCGCCCAGGACGCTGCGAGCCGTAAGTGCCCCAACGGCGTGGTGGTCAACATGAGTCTGGGCGGCGGCTTTTCACAGATGCTGAACGACGCTGCTGCCTCTCTTGTGCGCAAGGGCTTCTTTGTCGCTGTCGCGGCCGGCAACGGTGACCGGAAACACAGGCCGATGGATGCCCGTTATTTTTCGCCCGCCTCCGAGGAGTCAGCCTGCACCGTCGGTGCCAGCGACGAAAATGACGAGATCGCAAGCTTCTCCAACTACGGCTCCTTGGTGGACATTCATGCTCCCGGCGTCGACATCGTCAGCCTGGCGATCGGCGGCGGCGAGACTGCCATGTCCGGCACCTCCATGGCCTCGCCGCATATTGCTGGGCTCGCCGCCTACTTTATGGGCCAGGGCAAGTCGGCCTCTGGCATGTGTGAATACCTCCAGAGCATCTCTCTCGAGAACGTCATCTCGGGTGTTCACTCGGGAACCCAGAACTTGCTCGCTCAGAACGACCAGGCCAAATAGTCGATACCTGGCCAGGAATAGATGACCGTGGTTGGAATGGCTACGTGAGGGATTACCATTTCGACAGAGGAAGTTTTATTTTCTAGTCGTATCTCATATGACTCCGTATGGCCTTGTCATACATATATCTACAATATTTCATCATAAATCTCGCCTCAGCCTCAACTTTGCTGGTACAAACAGTGTGACTAGCCAGAACTCCTGTGTTTTCCAACCTTGAGTCGCCACGCAAGGCACAGTCAAAAGGCTAAGCGACACAGGAACGTAACTTTATTTTGGTTTATTTCTCTCCAACTCGTCGAGGCCAAGAACTACGATTCCAACTAGCAACGTTTGCCGACCAGGATAGCCGCAGTATCATGGGCATCCACATCAACAGAGTAACTAGCCAAGCAGCCGAGATCCTTTCCAGTCCAAATATCCGTGACGCGATATTTTCCGCTGTGTAAGCCAGGCACCTCGCCCCATGCGGCGGTCTTCTTCGTTGCCTCATTTCTCACATTCATCATAAGCACAAGATGTCCATTCTTGGACGGTCCAGACCAGAATTCCGCAGGGTTGACGGGATCGTAGGTCCACTGCGGATTGACGCCCCATTTGTACGGCTGCGCTGGCTCCCCGAACTTGTCGTCTTGATTAAAAGCCAGGAGGTATTTGTTCTTGAGAATATCGACATCTTGCTGCGTCATGTTCTTGACGTTTGAGCCAATGAGCAGAGGCGACTTCATGGCCGCCCAGAGAGCAAAATGCGTGCGCGTCTCGGCAGGCGAGATCCCATTTCCGACCTCCAGCATGTCTGCATCATTGTGTCCGTAAAAGTTTGTGGAGTGCATCTTGAACGAATTTTGGTTGATAATGGCCTTGATGCTGTTCCAGTTGCTCTCGATATCTACGCTCATTCTCCAGTTGGCCGCCAGGTCCTTGCCCCAGGAGAATACATCCGCAGTGCCCCAAATACACATGCTGTAGACAATTTCGCGTTTCTGTTTGGCAAGAGCGTTCCTCATCCGTTTGAATCGCTCGTATGATTTGGAGGTGCGCCAGTCATATCCCGGGCTTGCGAGGCGAGGCTCATCCTTGGAGTTGCAGGTCCCATTGAGGCCGACATGAGTGGATGCGGGATCACAGGCGACATACTGGTCCTGCCAGTTGGAAGGTATGTTGCAGTTGTCGTACTTCAAGTAATCGATCCCCCATTTTGCCCAGTCAGCAGCATCGACATCCTCATTCCCCAGGCTGGCCGCGTAGCCGGCACAGGTGTGTGTTCCCGCGGCTGCGTATCGTCAGTAATCTTCTGCTAGAATACTCTCTGTTTGGCAATCTCACTGCTGTATATTCCGATCTTGAGTTTCATGTCATGAATTTTCGCCGCCAGCCCGTCGATGCCGTCAGGGAACTTGTCTTTGTCGACCTGAACATGCCCGTCAACTCTCCCCTGCTTGGCTTGCCAGCAGTCGTCGACTGTGTCATCTTCATCAGGAGCTGCAATCTTCGGAATAGACTCTTGCTGACATACTGTTTACGTAGTTGTAGCCGGCGTCACGCAAGCCGCGATCCACAATGGCTTGGGCAGCTTCGAGAAACTGCTGGGCATTTATATCGCAGTGGTACGCATTCCAGGAGTTCCACCCCAGAGTTGGCAGTTTGCTCTAGAAGTGTAGTTAGCCAGGATAGAGGCCCTTGACGATTGGAATCGGCATACAGCTTGGCCTTTTCCCATGAGGATAGCCTGCCCCAAAGACGCAGCAGCTAGCACCGTTGCCGCAAGGGAGCCAAACCACACCCCAGTGTTCTTAACGCCGTGATTCATTGCGATCTGCTGCAAGTACATTTTATGGAGGTAATTGCGCGACCCGTCCCCTCTGGCCACGAATGGGCCACACTATGGGTTCTTATAGCTGGTCTGGGTTCCTAAATCGCAGGCCACCCGCAGCATAATTGCACCGAAGGTTGGGTTGCACGGCATGCTCTCCTACAGGGGCTTGAATCCTATCGGAGCAAAGCAGCCACTCAGAGTAGTTTCTTCCCAATCATTGGCGATTCTACCGACGGGTGTGATCCTGATCGGCAATCCCCCCGTCACCTACGTAGCAGCGCCAAGCGGGGAAGCATCGATCAGTAAATTCGATTGGCCGGGAACTCCGATGATGTTGGACTGCCCACTACAAAAGCAAACGCCGATGTTTCGGCATTGGAAGGGCCGATTTATCGCATTTATCCGACTCCGCATCCATTACCCGACGCCGAGGACGGCGGGCACATGGAGGGTAGTCCGTATGCGCCGATTCGTTGGGAATCAGAAGGTGAGGTGCCGGTGGGGACTAAAAAGAGTAAAAAAAGAAGTCATTTTTTGCTTCCCCCTATTAAATCGAGAGGTCATATGTTCCCCTGGCCGTTTTATTTGTCCTGTTCTGTTGAATCCTTAGCGCTGCCTGCCCACATGCTCTCCCGACACTACCATATCGTGCGATTTGTCTATTTCCGACTGCCAGTCACTTCCCTTTGTGTTTTCTACGTCCGTCAACTCGTTTCCGTAGCTCTCTATTGATGTGCCGGAACGCAGAGGATTCCGGCATCGCGGCCCATGCGCATGCGAGACCTTCTGTGCCGATGCCGGCGTGCTCCCCATCAGCTTCGGGAAAAGTCGCACGAGAAGCAGTCGCAGCGACGGGAGGCAGATGCAAATCATGCCAACATTGACCTCTATCGTCGACCAGTATGCAACTTCCGACTGATCCCACGTCGGATTCCTGGAATTCGCAAAGCTGACAAGGAACCGAAGTCGCAGGATAGAGACAACTGTCACACTACGCGGAAGAATTAAATTAATACGAAAGTCAAGCCATCCTCCAAGTGACTCTACTTACTATGTTCCAGTCAGAAACATTATGACAACCCCTAGTTTCTTCCTCCAATGTAGTTGCAGCTTGGCAATTGGGCCGAGGGGTATGACTATCATCAGAACATCAATCAGAATACTGATGCTAGCATTCAACCATCCCATAGCGTTGATATTGATGCAGTGGCCCTCGCCTGGATTCTCTCCGTATTGCGTCCACCAGTAGTGAATCGGTGAGCACTGGCAAATGGCCGCCGTGACGAAAATCACCCCAAAGAGGGCATTGAGAATGCAGATACCCCAGAGCAGGCGTCGAATGCCGGTCCCGGGGAAGATACTCAAATAAAATGCCGACAAGCTCAATTTCAGAAGAGTCATCTCTGTCAGGTACAAGACTTCCAGAATGTATAGCCACATGGCAAAAGCGCTGAGCTCACGAACGGGCAAGGTCCACACATCCTTGCCCAGCCCATGGGCGGCAAGGCCCTCGACATTGATGATGGTACCGGAGATACGGAACACAAGGGCCAGCAAGATGATCTTATCGTCCGGTCCCAAGGATCGGCTCCGGCTCCAGAACTGCTTAAAGAAAACCCGGACGAGCACAAGCAACATGGCGAGTACGCCGAGAGTGAGAGACATGATGCGGTACTGCTGGGTCTTGCTCCTTGTGGGAGCACCGCAGGCAGTTTCGGTGGAATTCTTGGCGTGGAGGGTGTCCGAGAGAGAGCAAGCTGTGGTAATGCACAGAGTTGCACTTTTTTGCAGCTCTTGGTTCTGGCACGCGCACTCAATATCCGTCGGAGAACATGTCGATTCGGATATTGCTGTCATTAGACATGGAAGCTAAAGGGCATGAATTAATAGTTCTTCTGTCAGCGAGTCAAGTCTTCAATTGGTTTTGCTCTGCCCAGAGACTTTGGTCCTTGTTTTACACTTACAGCACAAGATGGCATGGGTGGCAATTGCTGCAGCGCGCTTTCTGCCCGTGGCTGCCGCGATGCAGCCTCGCATAGCTGGCCGCCACATGCCAGCAAAAGGCTCCAATAACGGGCCATCATAGTGAGTCGCCGTGGAGGGCTGTTCGGTTTGGACTTGCACAAGAGAGTATAGTCACGTTCTACACGTCGTGGATTGTGAGCAGCAGCGCTTTGGAAGCTGAAAGCGTGGGGGAAGGGCACGCGGTGCCCTTCTTATTTCGATACGACGGCGCGCGCGGAGGGACGAAGACAAGGTCGCTCGCTTGTGAGCGTCAGACAAGCCTGCGGTTTCTCCTTTCCCACTGATTTGGATTTATCAACCCACAGCGCGGCAACACCTACCAGCGTTGGAGCATTTTCTAGGAGCACCCTGGTCTCGCCTAGTTGTTGTGTTCAGTTGGACGGCGAACCCCTGCCCACAATATACGCCATGCTCATATACAATACTTCTGCCGCTATCTCGAGTAAGCTCAGGCGCGTTCAGCTTCTACTGCGTCCGGGTATATGCCTAGTCGCATCAGTTTACTCCAATTTTTACTCGAATTTCCTACGCGCTGCACATTCTGGCTGCGCCGGCCTACTCTGCCTCTGTCGTGGGACACTGGGACGCAAGTCCCACCACTGCGGACCATACACGGCGATCTATATCAGACTCACGGCTAACTGGGCTGGTGGCGGACACAGCGTTGTAAGTCAGACAGGTACTCTCGCTTCGAGCTGCACCCATGGCTGGAATTCGAAGAGGGAAGGCGGGGGGGTGACAATGACATTCCGCTCTCCAAGTCAGTGATCGCTTCTTAATCGGATGAGACAGCTGTTAGATGAGAAAGAGCTATGGCCCTGACGCTCAATATGTTGTTATCTTCTTTCCAGATTTCGGGGGAATGGTTCAGATACCTGCCTTTCACGTAAACGGCCGGTTTCGAGGTTGTCTTTGGGACGGTCACTAGAATCGGGTAAGGCTGTGGCTACCTACCACATGGTACCCCATTCATAAAGATGCATTCTTGCGCCCCATGTATCCCGCGACCGCGATGGTTTCATCTAACCTCCGAGGGATTACCAGTGGCATTATCTCCGGCGCAGGAGCTTGCAGGGAGATGTCGTATATCGGGGTAGGATCTGCGGTCCGCGATGGATGCGCAAAAAACTGATACATTGGCTTAGACTCGTGAGAGGGTCAAAGCGGCTTTAATCTTTAATACGTGAAAGGACATATATTGTCTCAAAGCTCGAATTTCGGTAGATGGCTAATCACACAAATCAAAAGAGGGATAGACACGCTGTAGTCTGTCTGCACTTGGTGTCAATATTTATCTGAAGCTCCTCGCTCCCCTCTACTGGCATGAACAACCCGCCATAATCACGCGGCCGATTATAGAAATGAACCCGAGCGCCCAGCAGTAGCGGATCTTTGCTTCATAGCCTAGGTAGTAGAGTACCGGAATATTTTTTCTTGCTGGATCAAGCTGTGTTCGGCCCGCTCAGAAAAAGCCCAGAGTGAAGATGGCCTTGCTGAGTGACGAGCTAAGATGCGAGCGCAACTGGCTCAAAAGGACCAACAGCTGTTTCCCCAAGCTATTGTGCAGGCTCCTCGAAGTTGATCCCCTCACAATTCTATATTTATCAAGAAGCGATGATGAAAATCCCCGTTTTTGAGCAGTGAATCCTGTCCGCCTCGCATCCGTCGCAACAGGACCTGTTTCCCCCAGAACACATTCTAGCCAAACTAATTTGGGGGTGTACGCCTACTCAAGGGGCCAGTAATATCATTCATTGATGATGCAGATCAAAGTCATACAAGTAGATTAGCACATGATTACGGAAACTAATATGCAGTCTACTATTGCCCACGGCACGCCCCGGTGGGTTGTCATTTCTGCGCAGACACATTGAACCTCTAGAAAGGGCAGATACTTTGCGAAGTGGCTGGTAGTACCCCATTCCTAGTGCCAAATCGGTCGGTGTTGAGACAACTTCTGGTCTCACTCCCATCGTGGGAATGCCTCACCATTGCCTTCCCATACGGGTGGTTAAGCGCGGGCTGTCTCGGAGACTATCCTACAGACAGATCTTCCATGATAAAATCGCCTTCTCCTCCTTCCCCTGCTGCCGCGACAGGACTTGGAGCAACAGAGTCCGACCACGATCTTCGATCATCACGTAAGTGGCGGCGGGCCATCGTCCCACAGAACAGTCCCATGGGCAGACATGAAGTACCCGAGTCCTAAGAGTTTACTACGTGTAGCATGAGGTTCTTTTCATGTCTGGATCGATAGAATAACGAGTGTACTTTGCTCATAGGTGAATATTCTACACTGTATCGTAGGGTCGGTCGTGAGCGCCGACCGACCGGCTGTTACTACCCTCGGCGGATTTGCGCATCATCTGCCGCGACCGATTCAGGGAACCATTCATTATGGGATTTCGCAGAGGTCTTTCTCCCATTGGCGGCATTGACCACTTCCATAAGCCCCGGGCAGTGGAGGTTTGCCCCCGCGCCTGGGACACGCATCTACTGTTAGGGGAATCAACGTGCCAGCTACCTTTCGTTCTTTCCTGCCTCCTTGGGATAAAGTCTACGGCTAGCTTCCCCAATTGATGGAGATGGAGGCGGTAGTCTCGGCGCATTTCTCGCCTTGCCGGCGAGGGCTAGCCAGCTGCCTGAGAGCCAGAGTCCGAAATATCATGGCAGCTCAGCGTGTCCAGGCTGTGGTCAGTAATCCAGAAATACGGCACAAGAACAAGGTTATTAGCACGGGACTCTTTTTTAATAATCCACGAATAGCGCGACACTAGCACTGAACGTGAGTGATGGCCCTCCTTCGATGAGGCTTGGGAGTCCTGACCCCTCCATGTCAGCGTAGCATCGAGCGTCGCCGCTTTCTCGATATAGCGTCTAAGCTGGGGCAAGAAACGGGTATTCCAGTGCCGATGTCTTGGGCGTGTTGAGCCTCGCATTTACTGTACGTGTATGGACAAGACGTAAGATGGAATTCGAGTGCGTGTGAGTTAGCGTGAGAAGGAGCAAGCAAATGCCTGCGGCTCTGGAGAATAAATAGATGCCGTGTCTCCCATCTAATCGATGGCCTTTCCCTTCTCATCAACCAAGGTCTTTGCACAGGAACGTCAAGTTGTCAACACTCAACATGAGGTCAACCACCACCACCACCGTCGTCGCCGCCACGCTGGCTGGCTTCGCCTCCGCCTGCTCGACTCCCGGCAACTACATCGTCACCTTCTACGGCTACCCCGACAACGACCCTCCCGGCCCTGCCATCTCCGGCAACTGTGGTCGCGGCAACCGCGCTGGCGGTAAGTGGCATTATAAGGCGAAAGCTCTCCAACGGCCATGCTCAACGAACGATGCTAACAACACCCTCCAGGTAAGGGTACCTACGACGACCCCGTCACCATTGCCACCGCCCCTGGTGAGCTGAACCAGTGCGAGATTGTATACCTGCCTTTCCTCACCAAGTACGGCCGGGTTGAGGACTACTGCGCCCAGTGCGGTGAGTGATCCCCATGTTTGGACCCCTCTCCTCAGAGGAGCGGAAGCTGATGGCTATATTGCAGACTCCGACTGGAAGCGCGGCCAGCCTCACATCGACATCTGGACTGGCTCCTCCACGCAGAACGGTGGCCAGGCCCAGATTGACTGCGAGAACCGCCTCACTCCTGGTGGTCGCTACTCCATTGTCCGCAACCCTCCCAAGAACTATGGTGTCAACCGTGAGTTCGCCTTCGCCCGCGCATGGCCCGAACGCAGCGCCCTGCATACTGACTTTCAACCTCAGCTGCTCCTCTATTCTCTCCTCCCAACACTTGCAATACTGGAAACGTTTACCCTAACAACCCCGCCCACTGTTAAGCGGGTTCACGTATATGTAAACTCTGTCTCAACAACGAAGAATAGAAAAACTCCGTGCGTGGCAGCATCGACGCGTGATGAATATGCAGAATAGGGTGGAATTTCATTGCCGGTGAAAATAACATTCCTCACGTAGTAGCTATTGCCTCCCGAACAAGTAAAGCTCTATAGACTGGTCTTCATTGCCTAACACAGGCAGGGTGAGGATCTGGCTCTCCTCAACGGACCACTGCTGGGTCGCCATAAGGTCGAAGAATGCTCTCTCGGACGCATGGCGCGGCTTAGTAGCGAGGAACACCTTTGTCCCAGCTCGGTCAGTCTCTTTCTTTGGAACACTTGAGCTTTCTATCGCACTCAGAGTCTCCACCAGCGCTGGCAGTACGTCGACGTTGTAGGTGCAGTCGCTGATGATGATGAGGTCCCAATGACGGGAGGCAATTTCATGTCCAAAGACCCCTTTCCTTCCATCTTCCCAATCAAGGTTTTCGTACAATAATGATAGGTAGCTATGTGGTGCGTTGGTGGCCGCCCGCTGCATGTTGGACCTGGCCCTCTCCTCGGCCTCCTCTAGGTCCGTCATCACGACTGTGCATTTTTCCAGGCCCTGGTTCCGCAGCTCGGGAAAGATGGTAGCAAGTCCAATTCCCAATATGCCGACACCGCATCCAAGTTCAAGAACATTTAATGAGCTTCTTGAAGAAAGAATCGCGCTCATGGCTTTCGGAAGCCGTTGTTGGCTGCATTCGAGGCCGGGGCACAGATAAGCGCCAGCGATGGAACACATTGCCAGCACGCCAGCATCCCAGATGTGCCGAGCGATGCTTTCACCAATTTCCTCCTCAACTTCGACGAGATACCCGCCAGCCCCTGCACCGTCTAGCATTATTCTTCGCGTTGACACACCCGCACCTTCCGCGGGGTTGGTCAGAGACGCCCAAAGCGGCATTATCTGGCCACGGCTTTCATCTTGCGCAGAAGTCGATAGGATGGTATGTGCGCCATCTGCGGAGAGGTCTCTTCTTGCAGTCACGCAAATATCGACCTTGGTTCCGGATGTCAGCGCGGCTTGCAGTGGTCTGGGGATCGCAATCTTTGGTTTCGCCACTCGCATGCCGGATTGCCACAGGACCTGCCCTTCTTTTGTCAAGTTCAGCTTCAATGGCTTGGCGGATTCGTGCACCTCTGCTATTATCAGCAGATCAATCGGTACATCCGGGCGAAGAAATGAGTCCCCAAGGTCAGTTGTGACGGTGAAAAGCAACTCTACAAACAGCTCGGCCTGTCGAGTGATCTTTGGCGGCCGAAGCAGACGAATGTAGTGCATTTCGTTCTCTTTAAATGATGGAGTGTTGCCTGTAGACCCCGTCATTTATCTGCTTATTTTGCGACAACTCGGAGCCATTGTCGATGCAATCCATGTGGTCCAACGAGTTGTACCTCGCGAACATCCGCTTTTCCTGGCATTTTATGAGAGCTTAGTCATCGAAGCGGATGAACATGGTCAAAGACCTCAGGATCTGATCTTCTTTGCTTTGAGTCGATGATATTACTATCCGGTTTCAATTACGAAAAAATATTCAGATTCCGTCGTGTGCTCGATGATTCGCGGGGGAGATCTACATTGTATGGCCGCTCGGAGGCCGCCGCTGCGACAACCCCTCGGCGGTGTTCGCCGGGCGAGTTTCATGATATAAGAGCATCGCCTAGATTGCAAAATGTAGAACAACATTTAAGTTGCCTTCGAAAGTGAAATCGTTTCCAATGTCTCTCAGCCCCAAGGACCTCCTGGCCACACTGCTTCGCACCATCGAACATGAAATTATCCCAATGACACGGGCCGGGGTGGCCTCCGGCTCCAAAGTTTTCGGAGCCGCCATTCTCTCCCGACAGAGCCTGACACCGCTCACTGTCGCGACAAATCATGAGCGAGTGTCGCCGCTCCTCCACGGCGAAATCAACTGTATCCAGGAATTCTTCACCAAGGACTTTCCCGACCCGGCCACCCGGCCTAACCCGCAGATGGACTGCATCTTCCTGGCGACGCATGAGCCCTGCAGTCTGTGCCTGAGTGGCATCGCATGGTCCGGCTTCCGAGAGTTCTACTATCTGTTCACCTACGAGGACAGCCGGGACTTGTTTTCCATTCCGTACGACATTGACATTCTACAGCAAGTCTTCCGCGTCCCGGGCACTGAATCAGAGGCGCAGGTGGAGAGACGTGCACTCTACAATCGAGAGAATAAGTTTTTTACGGGCCAGTCGTTTCTCAACCTGATCGATAAATTGGAAACAGATACCGAGAAAGAATATTGGCTCGCTGGAATCGAGCGCGTAAAGGCACTGTACAACGCGCTGAGCGATACGTACCAGGAGGGCAAGAAGGCCGGGGCTCAGACATCCAGTGCATGGAAGTAGTGCTTTCTATGAAAATATATCTCCATCACTGTCAGCTCATATAAAACCTGTGTTCTTGTGATGGCTTCATGCCGAACTGTGAGATGGAGTGCCTGGAATGGCAATGCTTCAATGAGTAGGAATGACGGCACAAGAGCAAACAAGGCGGCAGATGTGTGGCTTGGGGAACATATGTGACAAGCTCCTTAGGTCATATTTTCTCTGAGAGCAAACATACCCAAGGCTGTTCGGTGATTGCGCGTCGAGGAAAGCCTGGCATGCCCTGGTCGCATTCCTCGGCTGGACTGGCTCGTCGGTAAAAAGGCACTGTCACCACCCTTTCATCGGCGCTGGTAGAATCGATCGCCCAGATGGCGACATGACTATGTTCGGGTCATTCTACTCTTTGCCCGCTTTTCTAGGCAACAGCTGTGACGACGAGTGAGAGGACGGCAGTGGTGTAGATGCGGACCGGTATTCTAATCACGCCGCGCCGCGGGCCGAGCGGCTAGGATGAAGTTCTTCGCAACCAGAGAATAGGAAATAAATAGTACAGCGTGGCAGTCAAATTTCCAACACTGTCTACACTCGCACGAGGCAATACCAGGCCAGAGAACCCCGAAACAAGGACCGACACATACACACCCGACCACTGGAGCCCGATGACGTCCCGGCTCCTCTCCGACTTTGCGCCGCTCAAGCGCGCCGCGACGCGCGACTCGCTCGAGCCGTGGCTCAAGAGCGTGACCGTCGCCCTGGGCGGCGGCATGGTCGTCTTCTTCCTCCCGCTGCTGGTGCTGCTGCCACTGCGGGTGCCGGTGCCGCCGGCGCTGGCCGCGCTGCTGCGCTGGGGCCCCGGCGGCGCGGAGCAGTACGAGGAGATGATCGCGGCCGTCTACGTAGTCTGGGGCGTGTTCCTGCTGCGCGCGGCGGCCGCGGCCGGCGACGACCTGCACCAGCACGCGCTGTTCCTCGACTTCACGGCGTGCGCCCAACGCGGCGCACATCGGGCTCATGACGCTCATGGCCGTCGTCAACGCCGGCGACCGCGTCCACCTGCTCGGCGACGTGCTCGGCGCGTGGCTCCTCCTCGGCCCGTTCGTCTACGTCTGGGCCGCGGTCAAGAGGGAGCGCGGGCCGATCCTGCGCAGCGCGGCCGGGGCGTGAGGGGGAGTATGTGGGATGGGCGCGTGAGGAATCGTCGGATGATCAAGCGTGGTTGCAGTTCGATCCGCTGGGTGATATCGTTTCTAGTTCATTGGCAATTATTATTACACCCCCTCAAACCACGTTCACTATGATGATGCATGGGTCTCGCGGCATCCTGGAGACTCCACTGGTGCAGTCATTGGAGTGGCTTGCATGTGTTCATGGCTTTCTGGATCCTGGGGCAGCTTGTATAGCTTGCGCACGCTGCCTCTGCCTGCCTGTGACATCTTTCCTCCGAGCAGTTCCCCCGCCCCCTTGCTCCGACAACATCAGTCTCTTTCTCCTCCGAACCAACCGAAACCGCCCCCCCGCTCGCTTGGCGTTCTGAAAGCCCACTTCATAATGTTCCAAAGTTCACAGGACAGTGAACGAGCACGCAGCAATAAGCGATGGCTTGCTGCATGGCTGACTGTGGGAGAGCCACCTGCGTGCGCCCCGGCTCGTGCCACTGGTTCGGCAGCGAGAAGGCCAAGTGGGCAAGCCCCAACTGAGGAGGGCCAAGAGGAACTGAAAGCGGCATGGTTCTTCAATCTAGAAGGCGCTGGTCATTCTTTTGGCAAAGCAAGTTTGGGGGCGTGGTGATAAGCACTCTCGGCAAAGTACCTCGATGTACCTTTTTTGTTGGTACTATCGCGCAACTGAGCCCGTTTTTTGCTTTGCTTCTTTTCTTCCAGACATGCCATCTTGCCATCTAAAGTGCGGCTGGAAAAAGGCCAAGGAAAACCCTGGTGAGGGCTGAACTGATTCATTGTGACGGCCAACCGTTGCCGCCGAATGTAACGGTGACGTGCATCACAAGGACAACCCATCACCGTGCAGGTGGCTTCAATAAACCACCTTATTAGTTTGTCCGGTTCCGGTGTGGTGGCAGCACCGCCGCCTGCAGAAGGGGATCTCGCTTCTTCCATGGCTCCCCCAGTTGGCTTTCCAAGCCCTCCAAGCCCTGACGGCTGCATGCTGACCATGCGTTGCTATCCTGTCGTCTTATTTGCGCCTCGCAATCTTACGTACTGAATCAGGCGCATAATTCCTATGACAGAATACGTACACCATCGGGAGGCAGCAGCAAAGGCCAGTCTCGAGTCATAGCACCCACCCAACAAGCCGTCGAGACAGCGCAGAAAGAAGCGCTTTTGCAGAGACAAGCGGCGCGGAGCCTCCACTGGGGCTTGCGGGCGTAAAAAGCATTGCTCCTTTTTGACCCCCCCTCCTTCTCGCACACGAAGCCATGCAGGTCATGGCAGCCACTCGCGAACCGCTACTGTAGCCAGCCCAGCTGGGCCTGGGCCTCCTGCGCCATTCCCCCTCACAAGAATGAGGGGGAACGACAGGTACCAAGAACGAGGCTTGCGCGGTGCATGGCGCCTCCTTTCCATCTTCACCTTTCTTTGTTCTACGAAAGAAAAGAAACTCTCGAGAAGGAACGACGTAGACCGAGTTTTCCATGGTGCGCGTGATCCAACCCACGGCGAAACATGATGAAAGACAAAGGGGGAATCCAATTGTGTAACGCGCCCGCTCGCCGCTCATCGAATGAGACGACGGTAATTCCGTCTTCACACCCATTCAACCACCCCAGCCCTGGGCTTTTCCTGCGTCTGCCCGCACGCCGTCGGCGTCGTCTTACCCCCATCCCCTCCTCCTCCGGCTCGGGCCAGGCACGGACTGGTCCTTTTTTGCTAGTGCGCCCAGCAAAGGAGCCGTAACATTCACGGTGGCTGGGAGGGAACAGGCTGGCTTTTGCCCAGTTGTCCGTGTCCGTCGCATCTGCGGCATGGACAGGCGAAAGCAAGCCTCAACGCCCAACGGGGGAGCCCCGATCAACCATGGAAGAAACGCGCCCTTCTCAGAGGGTTTTCAAGTTGGCAGATTTCGAAGTTCGCGGTGCAAAAGTCCGTCGGGGGCCGTATTCCCACCCATCTGGAAACCCCCCTGCGTGGTGGAAGCGTAATCGGCCAGCCACAAAGATAAAAAGGGGGCGGGCGGGTTGAGGAAAGACATGTTTTCCAAGAGGCTTTCTGAAACATGCGCGGGAAGAGAATACAGGATGGTAGGCCCAGGGTTCGGAAGGAAGGAAAGAAAGCAAAATAGTCCAGTCCTTTATTAGTTTCTATGAATAGACCCAAGCCTTATCCTTCTCTCTCATCTCAGACCTGCAGCTACAAACTCGCTCCAATTTGTCTGTTGAGAGGGAACGAGATAGGGCTGGGGGTGAGGCGCGACAGGGAGAGAGATGCATCGCCCGCCGGCTCAGCCGACAAACTTGGGCCTTGTCTCACTTTTGGACGCGACTCAAACCCAGCAGAGGAGGGGAGAGAGGAAGGGGCGTGCCAGTCAGCTATACGCGATCTTGCAGCCCGCAAGGGAGGAATCCCTGGCCTCATCAAGCGTTTTTGTTGTCCTCTCTTTTCTCCTCTTTTCCTCTTGGAATATGAATAGAATACATTGAGCAAACAAAAAGCCGAACAAAGGTCAATCGCTGCAGGGGGGGGAGGGACAAGGCGTGGGCTGACTGGCGCACGGGGAGCTTGTTCCGCTCAACGCTGCCAGAAACGGGTGGCCCAGACTAGCAGGAGAAAAGTCATGCAAGTGAGTAAGATCTATATTCGGCGGCGTCATGCCCACCTGTGCGTGGCTGGCAAATGCTACGCTATGCAAGTCTCTGCTCCAGAATTAGCCGTTCATTGTAGAATGGGTACATTGAAGTACCCCCCGTCAAAGCAGAGACGTGGGCGGCGGCGCACTAGATAGGATTACGGCACGGGAAGAGGGCCAGTTGTTGTTTTATATAAAATGTTTTATATTTTCTCAAATCAAGCTAAAAGGATCTCAGGGCAGGCGGCTTCGTTAAGCGAAGCAATATTATCAATATAGCAAGTTTTGAGTCTCCAAAAACCCCATACTTTTCCCAGTCTATAACAAAAAGATCAAAGTCGACATCTCTCTCCCAGCGTACCTCGTCATTATCTCAAACGACAGCCGGGGGTATCTCTCTAAAATGTTCAGCAAAAAAAGACGAAACAAGAAACATGGTTCACACCAAACTCGTGGTGTGGTGCGCAGCGCGCGCTTTCCGGTTGATAGTACAGGTTGCCCTTGCATTCCATCTTGCGCATCGTGCCCGCGTATCTAATAGACCGTGACATCCAAAGTGGAAGGTGAGAAATAGGAAATAAAGCAAATACTCCGGGGTATAAGTTTGGGTATCCAGGCGTGCTCCGTCCACGGATAAACGAAAAATCAGATTAGTGTACAGTCTGACAGCGCCATTCCCTGGGTGTTGAATGATTCCATGTGGTTCGTTGCTCCAACTAGGTCAAGAGGCTCCGAAATCCGAATGGTTCGAATGGCCAGGTAAAGAAAGAAAAGAAAATGGGAAAATTCCGGGGAGCCACGGGTATCATACTGGCTTTGGGCGAATTTTCCCCTGTGAGAGGTGGCTGCAATAGTCCAATCCAGGCATTCATCGGGTGGGGTTCCGGACAATGTCATCACAATTGGCATCAAAGCGAAGGATGAAAAGACGAATGCTCTGCATGAACTTGTCCGTCTTCTCGCCCTCACGGTCGCGGCCGAAGAGCGTGTTGACAAACTCGATGCCAGAGCTCTTGCCGAGACCGGACTGGCGCTTCTTGGCCGCCTTGAGCATGGGGGCTTCACAGGCCTTGAGGAGAAGTCGCAGCTTCTCCATGAGACGCTCGCCCGACTCGAGGAAATCATCGAGCAATTCGCGGCTTTCGGGGTTGCGAACACTACCAATGACACTCTCGGAAACCTTGATCTTGGAGTTGAGCTGGATCAGAAGAAGCCAAAGTTCACCGGCAATATCGGCGATGGGAGAGCCGCGGCCTTCACGGTAGACAGTCCAATCAAAAATCCACTTGCCTAGGCTGTTGAAATCAAAAACACTGCCGAGGAGAAGAATGGGCCTCTCATCTGGGTCCCAGTTTTTGAGGGCATAGCCGGCAGGAATTCTGTGCGCCTTTGCATCAGCCTCAGTCGCCTTGCGGGGAGCGGCAGGCTCGTCAGGCTTAGGCTTGGACTTGTGGGAGCTCTGGGGACGGGCAGTGGAAGGGCGCTTGGGAGTGGCCATGGAGGCATGGCGGGAGTGACTGAAGCTAGTAGGGGGGCGAGTCTGAAAACGCGGGGTCTGAGGCGACTCGCGAGGAGTGAAGCGCTCGGGACCCGGAGTAGCAGCACCGGCATAGGCGGGGTAATCGTAGCCATTGGGGTAGTAGTAAGGGGGAGTCTGGGTCTGCTGATAACCATGCGCGTTAGTGTACCGCCCTCCGTCATAGTATCCGTGTGTGTCCGGGCGCGGGCCGTGGCAGCAGCGCGACTGGGCCGGTAGGACGTAGGTGCCGGCCATCGTCTCAATGATCTCGTCCTCGTCGGATTCTCCATAGGGAGTGGAAGCCCGGACATGGGAACACGAGTGTCTGCGATGACCCCGCGGGGGGGCGTGGAACGAAGCCGAAGGTCGGCGCGACGACGAGAAATATTTGGGACTCACATCAACATCCACCCTGGCGGCGTAGACTCCATCGCTGGGGTAGCGCGGCGAGTCCCACGGAAGGGGACTGTAGACGGGCGGCTGCGGACGCGGCTGCGGCTGGGGATGAGGCGGGAAGGGCGAGCGTTGAGAGTAGCTGGCAGCCCTCCCGTGAGCGGCACGCGTGGCAGGGCGAATGGGAGTCGTCGGGGTGTCGAAGGTCCAGTCTCGTCGGGGGGAAGGAGTAGCAGAGTAGTCGCGATAGTCGCGATCGTACTGGGGGGTAGAACCCGGCGTCATGGGCGACGGGAAGTTCATGTTGGCGGGGAGTGGGTTGTGTTTGTGGTGGTAGGCGTGTTGATGTTTGTTTTTTTTTTTTCTGTGATTTTCAAATTTTAAAAAATCTTGATTGATGCCCGCAGGACATCTACTCCTCGGCTCTCATCCAGCAACTACCCGTCGAGGGTGGGTGTGGCGCAACGTTGTGGTTCAAGCCGACTGCTTCGTGTCGTGTGCAAAGGGAGTCGTGGTCATGCAGGTGCGTGTGCGAAATAGGAGAGTCACCTTCCTATGTCGTGGGATGCGTATTGTGGAGGAAAGGTGTTTCCTGTTGCAAACATGACAGGCCTGGAGTGTATATGTAGTGAATTTCCTCGTGCGAGGAAATCTGGTGCCAAGTTCCAAACGGGACCTGACGGGGAGTGGCGAGGCGTTGGAGGCGCTGGCGCTGGCAGTGAATCAGCGCAACGGGTGAGTAGACGAAAGTATAAATCGACAGACGCAGCGAAACGTCTGTGAGGTGGTGAAAAGAGCGGCTGGGGCGGATGTTGAAGAGTGATATGGTTGTTGGCAGAAGCCAAGAGTGGTACAGAGGAGGAGAAAAAAAAGAGAGGGGGTTGGAAGGGAGTGCAGTGAGGCGAAGTGTAGTTATATTGTGTGTGTGGGAGTGGTGGTGCGTGTGGTGGTGCGTGTGGTGGTGCGTGTGGTGGTGCGTGTGGTGCGTGTTGTGTGAGGGTGAGTGGGTGTGGGCGTGGGCGTGGGCAGGGGGGATTTGGGGGTGGGCTTTTTGATTTTTTGGTTTTTTGGGGCCTTGGAGAGGAACCTAAACAGCCACGACGCCGGGACAAGTAAGGACAGGCCGGGACAGGCCCGGACAAGGGGGTGGCAACCAACAATTCAGGCCGAGCCAGGCTGGCGCGCCAGGCGGACGTGGAGCCTGGAGCGTGCAGGGGCCGGGCGGACAGGGGCTTCGACAGTGGTGTGGCCGCTATGAGCAGTCGTGGGGTGTCCTGGGCTGTGGGCTGTCCTGGGCTGTCGTGGTGTGTCGTTTGCAAGACACGGCACAACAGCGCTCCAGCAGGCGAAAAAGGTACCCTCCTGTACATCGATGCAGAGCCGGTGGGCGATAGAAGGGCTGGATGCCGTCACAGCTTTGCATGTGGCTGCGCTGATACGGGGCAGGTTGGAGTTTTGTGCCAATGACAATACGGGGTTTGGCCGCCGCAAGAATACAAGGCTTGACCCGCGGCTAAGTTGAGTAGCCGTGTCAGCGTCGCGGTGATTGCAGAAACGAGCGTTTGCTGGAAAGGCTGCAGGTGAGCAAGAACTTTTGGCTTGGCCAACTGAGGCAGCCGTTGCATTCGTGGCAGCCGTGGCAGCCGTGGCAAGCTGTGCGGTTCAACGGCAGGGCAAGGCATGCAGCCTCCAGGTCAAGTTTCGAGCTTATTACTGAGTGTATACGGAGGTCCCTTTCAAAAGTCCTGTCTTGCAGGGATTCGCGTGCAGGGGTCGTATTAGTCAATAAGGGGCTAGCCCTATATAATTTCTATAGCCTCATCCCCTTCCCTCCTTATACTTATTACCTCCTTCTAGCTTAATAATAGTCTTTACGTGACGCGGTAGGCGTTCGATCTAGGCTTAGATCAACGATTAAGGTATCTCTTCCTAGGCTTTTTACCACATAGAGAGAGCCTCTTAACGGCTCTTTAGAGCGCCTTTTCTTATAGTATTCCTCTTTAAATAGGGCTAGGCTAGCTTAATAGGGTTAAGATTAGGGCTATTACCTAGCTAAGGTAGCTATTAAACGTTATAATAATTATAAATATATTATTAGATATAGTAGCTATAAATTAGAGCCTTATCCTCTTAAATAACTATATTAGACCTTATAACCTAATAGGCCTTTATAAAAGGTAGTAGCTTTAATATTAAGACCTTTATTTAATAGGTATACTAGTTAATACTACCCTTCTTCCTTCTTATAAGCTTCTTAGTTTATTAATTCTATTACTATTAAGGCTACTTACTAGGCTTCTTCTAAAGCCCTAGGTAGGCTATCTATATATTTATTTCCTACGCCTTTTAAGCTAGTAGCTCTAGTTTAGCATTTAATTATTTAATTAAAGCCTTAGCTAGGTATTAATCCTATATTAATTCTAATAGT
>LUFD01002986.1:89040-134687 GCA_003025255.1 Cordyceps pruinosa | reverse complement strand
GCAGCCGCCACGAACGGCTCGCCAGGCCCCCTGCGAGTGCATCTCGATGAGGCTATTCGGCGAGCCCTGGCTATTGCGCTGCGGCGGCTGTCGTACAATGATAGGTGTTTGAGAAATGGTCGGCAGGTCTCAGGGCGCGATGTGAGACAGCATGGCTCGTGGCAAGTGAAGCTGATGTTCGCCGGCCCTGGGGGTCCTGCGGAGGTCGCACGAAGAGGCGCCAGATCAACAGGCGAGCGGGTTTTGGTAGGTGGTATCTAGGAAGGCCAGAAATAGCCACCGCTCTCGTACGCCCGGCCGGTGAGAGAGGCCGTTTACCGAGATGAACCTTTGCTACCGCGTCACGCTGGTGTTCAAGTTACGAAGGCTGCATTTGGTAGGGCAAGCGAAGCTTGGGTGCTACCCCACCTTTGTCCAGCCATCCCGCGACCTTCGTCGTCCAAGCTTCAGACACTGGCTGATTGCAACCCCCGACTCCTATAAGAAAGGGAGAATTCCATCACCAACCCGAGCTGCTTCGGAGCACAACAGTCCCAATCGCTGCCCTCATTCTCGCCCTCGCCACCGACAAGGTTCACCTCGACGGCGGACCCCCTTCCCCTCTCGCTCAGCATGGCGCCCAAGAACGAGGGCAAGGCCACCGACGCCGCCGCAGCCGCCGAGCCTCGCCTGGAGGTCAAGAAGCCCAAGAAGAAGAAGGTGCTGCTGATGGGCAAGTCGGGCTCCGGCAAGTCGAGCATGCGGAGCATCATCTTCAGCAACTACATTGCGCGTGACACGCGGCGGCTGTGAGTTTCCTCCTTTGCGTGCCGACGACGACGATGATCGTCCGCCACCCCCGCCCTCGATAGCAAATCCGTACTGACACAGCCTGTCCCGCAATCGACGCAGCGGCGCGACCATCGACATCGACCTCTCCCACGTCAAGTTCCTCGGCAACCTGACGCTCAACCTGTGGGACTGCGGCGGGCAGGAGGCCTTCATGGAGAACTACCTGTCGCAGCAGCGCGTGCACGTCTTCTCCAACGTCGGGGTGCTCATCTACGTCTTCGACATTGAGTCGCGCGACGTCGACCGCGACCTGGCCACGTACGTGTCCATCCTGTCGGCGCTGCTGCAGTACTCGCCCGCCGCGCGCATCTACGTGCTCGTGCACAAGATGGACCTCGTCGTGCCCGCCGCGCGCGAGGCCGTCTACGACGAGCGCGTGCGCGTCGTCCGCCAGCGCTCCGCCGAGTACGTCAGCTCCATCAACGGCGACCCCGCCCGCGTCGACATCACCCCGTTCGCCACCTCCATCTGGGACCAGAGCCTCTACAAGGCCTGGGCCAGCATCATCCACGACCTCGTCCCCAACCTCGCCGTCATCGAGCGCAACCTCGCCAACCTCGGCGTCGCCATCGAGGCCGAGGAGATCCTGCTCTTCGAGCGCACCTCCTTCCTCGCCGTCTCGTCCTGGACCTCCAAGGAGGCCGCCCGCAACCCCACCGAGGACCGCCTCGAGCGCATGTCCAACATCATGAAGCACTTCAAGCAGAGCATCTCGCGCTTCACCGGCACCCCGCGCAACGCCGAGCAGTTCACGCGCATGGAGCACAAGGCGGGCACGCGATTCAGCCTCTTTATCCTCAAGTTCACCACCAACACCTATCTCATGGTGGTGCTGCCGCCGGGTGAAGGCCGCTTCAACTCGGCCATGCTCAACTGCCAGATTGCCATTGAGCACTTCAAGTTCCTCGATGCTCCCGGTGGACTGCCGCTCTCAGTGTAAATCTGTGGCCCCCTTTGTTTTGACTCTTGTTGTTCTGCATACGTCGTTTGCTCGCTCTTGTTTCTTTGGCGTTGGAGGCGTGGCAACAGATACCATTTTATTACCAGAGCTAGTCGCCGCTAGACGCACATAACCCAAACCTAGTTGTCTTCATATCTAGCAAAAGTACTTTCGTAATCCATGTTTATGTTTTCATGCAAGCCTGCTGCTGCTGCGTTGCATCGTCGCCACAGCAGTCTAGTCTATCTCCAACCCCCCAGGTTCTACTTCCACTTCACAACCGCCGTGCCTCCCTTTTTAAACTCGGGCATTTCTCCAAGCACAAGGCTCTTGTCCGTGTGCTCCTTGTTGGGAAACGTGGTGGCGAGCACCCACGGGCGCGTTTGCGTCTCTGCCGATGCCCTTCCGATAAAACTATAGACGTCGCCAAGGGTGCTGCTGGTGTTAAATCTAGCGGGTAGTCTCGTGCCATCGGGGAGCTGTAGCCGGATCGTGACGGTGGGCTGCGAGGCGTCGATATCGGGGATGGGGCTGCTGGGGGCGGCACTGCCAGTCGCAGCGGATGTATGAGACACGGCCGGTGCAGGCGCAGCGGCTGGAGCACCGGGAACAACGCTGCCCAGGCGCTGGCCCGAACCAGAGAAGGGCTTGTACTTTCTCGGGAGCGCCTTGTACGGGGTATCGTGCTGCTCGAGCTTAACGTCGACTGCCTGGTCGTGCTCCACATTCATAAGATGCAGAGGGGCGCGGCCAGAGCGAATCATGCTTAGATCCCTCTGATTTGCAGGGTCGTCGAAGCGTCGTAGCTCGCCGTCGTCGATGCTGAAGCCGTCCTGCCAAATGTGCAGCACGCGTTCGGTAGGCTGGCCGCCAGGAGGAGCAGCGCCACTGGGATCGGGAATGCTTCGGCTCTCGACACCATCGCCACCCAATGTCACACCAGTGCCGCGAAATTGGTTCGAGGACGTATTGCCAGTCGACTGGTCTTCGGCGTCCGGGCGGCCAGCGTTTCTATTATCGAGGGTTAGCACGACCTTCTGGGGGCGCATGTCGCAGCATGCCCAGGTGCTTACTCTTTAGCCTTGGCCAAAATGTCGCTTATAATCTTTCGAGGACCGGTGTCCTGTCTAGGGTCCTGCACGGCTAGACCGGACTTTTCTCCACCAGCAAACAGGTTGCCGCGGTTGTCCTTCTCTTCGTCCTCGAAATCGTCATCGTCGTCATCGTCTTCTTCTTTATGGGACGCGTCTTGCTTGGAGCCGTGCAGCGAGCCTAGGGTAGCAACCCCTTTGCGCTTGGGCTGGGCAGCCGTGGATCGTGCAGGTCGTGAGGCGGATGCTGGTGCAGGTCGACCGTCGAGGGTCCGAGGACCCGTGTAGTCGGCATCAGCGGCCGCGGCCGAGTCTGCGTCGGCGCCTTCATCTTCGTCTTGGAAGTACGAGTTGGAAGCGGCAGAAATCTGCCAGCCATTGGCCTCAAGGTATTGCGTGGCCTGCTCAGCGCGTGGTCAGCATGTGCAATGGCCGTGCCATGGCGGGGAAGTGGCAAGCTTCACCTTTTCGGGGCTTGCGCCAGTAACGGAGCAGAACTCGCTAACGAGACTATCTTTATCGCTATCTGCCATTGCGTCGGCAGGCGTGATGGCAGGAGGCGTACAAGGCTTACAGCGTTGAGAGGGTTGAGTGGAAGACGAATGGTGTTGGGGGGAGAAGGTTGGCTTCGTGAGAGGTTGCTTGGTAGTAACTCCAAACCAAGGTGCCTTTCGTCATTGCAACTGCCTGCGGAATGTGCTTTTTAGCGCTCTGGAAACTCGTTGCGGGGAGCTTTCCGCCCTGCTCACTGGTGCACCTAAAGAGGCTAGCGCAGACCTCTACACCTCATCGTTCCAGGTTGTTTCAAGAGCAGTTATACTTGCCTTTTCACCGAAGGAATCATTCGACATTGATCGGCGATAAATGTCTGGAAGCTTCAATTATTCCTAGAAGTAGCAGATGTGTAGTAGATGCTTGGTATGTTGGTGAAGTCAGCCCCAGCATGGAACTGTGCTCTGGAAAGCTGCCACCAACAAGCGCGCAGCAAGGCAAATATATCAAAGAAGATTATTGGTTATATAGCTGCAGAGCTCCATTCACCGCAATGAAATCTGCTACAGAATCCGCTGACTTGGTCTCACCATGTCTCTCGCGCCGACTCCCTCAGCACAGCTCCGCTACCTTGTACCGTAGCGCAAAAGACAACATTTCCGAGTCTCAAAGCTGAAATTGGATTATTCTTTAAAGACCGACTTCCCAGGAAGCGCAACAGTCTTGATATTATCACCATTTAAAATGTGCCGAAGCCTGATATTATCATCACGCATCGAGTGCGGGGGGTAGCGGCCGGCTCGACCCACTGGTCCGTAGTTGCCGAAGCGTTGATGCCCTTTGCATCTGCCGTCTACGCTGTTCTAGTGATTTCAACCGAGGCTTTCAAGAACATCTCACATATGATACACGCAATCGTCTGCCTGGATAAGGCATTATAAAAAGACCATGAGCCTCTCATACATCAGGGCACCACTGTTCGCCCAGAAACAACTTACAACCGTGACAAAATGCCGTTTTCTACTGAACTTACAAGGCGCCTAGGAATTCAAGGTATCAGGCAGCAAAGAAAACGCAACTCAAGTCATCAACTGACAAACCCAAGTTCCTGTTGTGCAAGGTGGAATACAGCATGTTGGCACCGCGGATCTCGCCTCCGCGGTCTCCAATGCTGGTGGTCTCGGTGTACTCACTGCTCTAATCTTTCGGCCGCCATCTAAGTTTAGGGACGAAATTCGACGATGCCGTATGCTCACAAAGAAGCCATTTGGTATCAACATCACCATGTTGCCCAGTCTTATGCCTGTAAACTACGACGCATATGCCACAATCGCTGTCGAAGAGGGCATTCGCGTTGTAGAAACAGCGGGCAACACGCCGGAACCAATCATTGGCAAGCTAAAGAAAGCAGGTATCTTCGTCATTCACAAGTGCACTAGCCTCCAGCATGCCGAGGCGGCCGTCGAGCTCGGCGCAGACTTCATCACCATCAGTGGCGTTGAGAGCGCCGCACAAGTCGGCGAGTCCAACCTGACTAACTTCATCCTCTTTAGCCTCGCCCGTCAGAAGCTCAAGGTCCCCTTCATCGCCAGCGGCGGCTTTGCGGACGGTGCCGGACTGGCTGCGGCTTTGGTCCTCGGTGCAGCGGGCATCGACATGGGCACTCGCTTCATGTCTACAGTCGAGTCGCCTGCGCACAGCAACATCAAGAACACGGTCGTGCAGGCCCAGGCCACCGACACCTCCCTGATACTTCGGCGTTGGCGCAACACATTCCGCGCTTACAACAATGAGATTGCGCGCAGGGTGCTGGATATCGAGCAAAGCAGCGAAACCGGAAACTTCGAAGAAGTGGCGGACCTAGTCATGGGTCGGCGTGGCAAGGAAGTATTCACTACCGGTGATCCAGAACTTGGTGTAAGTGATGAACATGGTTCCTGAGCACGAAACTAGCTTAACGTGCTGTAGATCTGGACCGCCGGCCAAGTCATTGGGCTCATTCATGACGTTCCCACGTGCAAAGAGCTCTTAGCTAGAATGGAACAGGAAGCGGAAGTTGCATTGCAAAAAACGCGCCTCCACAGGCTTTGAAACGAGCAGGGCGATGGAATTTATATGTGGCGTGACGTGTATAGCGGACAAGGTAAGGGCGGCGGTGAGAAGGGAGGCTAGCGCGAGTATAAAAGATATAGAGCTATTTAAAGAGATATATAGCTAATAGAGATACTTCTATTTCTGGCTTTGGAGTACATATAATCGTGGTTGCACTGCAGCTATGAATCTAGTGATACCATTACCTAGCCTATCGGCGGATATCTATCCGAAGGCATTGTATCACAAGCTCCAATCACAAGTGGCAAGTTTCAAGCTCAGATTTAGACTCAATTGACTATAAACTGCTAGCTAGGAACGATCCTGCAATTGCGGCCAAAGCGAACTTCCCCAACGGCTATCAACTAGCAGCATGGAGTTTAGTATCTCTAGGAAGTCTCTCTAGTGGTATAACGAACCTAAGGCGTGCAACTAGCTTCGGTGTATCGCATCCTATCTTTCGTAGGCAGCTACCACACGCAAACATTGCCATCGGCGCTGCATCGGGTCTGGCCTGCGCAGCACTGCTGGTTGCAGCACTGGTAGTTTTGTGCTCCGCAGCAGAAGCCGCCCGCGCGTGGGCAGTACCTCGGGCAATTCGGGCATGCCTCGGCGTTGAAGTCGCCGTTGGCCGAGAGCTTTTGCTCGGTGGTGCTGGCGGCTTGGACGCCCTTGTCGTCCCGGCCACCAAGGGCGGAGGCCGCAGCGAGAAGGGGGAGAAGGGTGAGGATGGCAAACTTCATGTTGAAAAGAGTTCAGTTGCGAGAGTGGATGGATCGAGTGTGCTGTGTGTGCGAGTGTGTTTGTTTGAGTTGTCTTTGGTGACGAGAAGAACGGCCATGAGAAGGAAGAGAATTCGGCCAGGCTTTATAGAAGTACCGTCATAGGCATGTCGTCCAGATGTCAGCTGCTCATCGGCTGTACCACCAGGCACACCGTCGTAGATCGTATAATTCGGCTGCATCTCAGCTTCCTACGCCAAGACGGGGACGGGGACGAGAGAAGTCATATCATGCAGCACAAGACAGGAGCTTGCTTGCCGTCAAGGGAGCAATATATCGCGTTCCTACTGGATGTGGCAGATGATTTGCCAAAGACCGATTGAGGATATCGCGTTCCTACTAGATGTGGCAGATCATTTTCCGAGGAGCGATTGCGGACGTCGAAGCCGACATCTCTGCATATTTCTCTGCATGTTGAGTGCTTCCGCACACCTCCTCGGAGAGCCGAAGGCGTCTTGCAAAGGCCCATCATCCCAGCCTGATAACCATGCTTTCGCAAGGGCAGCCCTGGATCATCCAGAACGTGCGTTGCAGACGACGACGGCTAGATAGACGACATCGGCACCTCGTCTGCCATGCCAGTGCCATCGGGCGAATGTCGTCGGATCGTCGCAGCCGTTTATCCTCCGATTCGTCCGGGTGGTCGCATTGCTGTCCGTTCTGAGACGGCTCGCTGCCCGTCGTCAGACGGCAGCTGAAGGCGCGAGCTGCAGGTTGGGGTGACACAGCACACCATCATCGCAGGGCGAGACCTGCCCCTTGTCGCTGTTGTTGAGGAGGGCAAATCAGCCTGAGTGGGAAGAGGCAGGAAGACCCTTGAAGAAGGACGGGACGAGGCCTCTTCTTCAGGCCTCTTCTTCAAGCGTCTTCTTCAAGTCTCCTCTTCAAGTCTCTTCTTCAAGCCTCTTCTTCAAGCCTCTTCTTCAACGAGTCTCATCGCACATGGCTCGGGACTAGTGCTGGCGACGGTATAGGCACCAGAAATCAGAAACGAAGAGGAAACGAACCTGAAAGGGGGGTATTCCTCAACCGCATGCATGCATGTCTGCGCAGCGGAAGCAGACTTCAACTCAGCCAGCGCACGGGGTGATGTCGGCGATGGCTGTGCCGTTGGGCTCGCCCTTCCGACGAAGGGGGCTTCACGCCACTCTGAGCAAATTTACCCGTCTGCAGGGCTGGGGCTGGAACCGTTGCATGTAGCTTCTGAACCTTGGATGCAATGCATGCCGGCGATCGGAAACGGCATGTTTTTTCGAGTGAAAGATGTAGGCGCTGCCGGATATAAACCGCTGTGCACTGTGCCCCAGAAACAATGTAAATAAATTGCGGAAAGTCGCATCGAGGTTTTATTAGACTGCTACTTTATCTGACAGTAGCACAGGCGGGAACCCAGCGTGTCGCACGATGCATCATCGACACATCCCCGCCACCGTAGCATCGTATTACGCTCATCTATTAATTGTTCACGCAGTCTGCTCCGGCCCATAGGGAATGAGGGAGGATTGTGAGCAACACGGGACGCCCACTTGCATGCAGAGAGCGGGTGGGTGGCGCTCCGAACACGGACTGCAGACTTCGCATTGGCACCCAAGTTGATGGCTTGCGGCAGAAATATACACCGACTTGGAGTAAGCCAAGCCCATCCATCAGCGCCCAGCCAGAGCCACTTTGATGCATGGCTTTCCGTGTCTGGCCGTGTCTGGATGATCACTTGCCCAACCCATATTAGGTGGGCGCGCAGGAGGGAATACAATGACTGCTAGTGATGATTAGTAGGATAACTCCAAGGAGGCTGTGTTGAGAGGGGATACAGCAAAGGGCTTGACGATGGCTTGTAGGAATGCATCCCGATACACCAGGTTAGACCTCGTCTGATCGGTGCCGTGTAAGCTGACGCTTTTCGGCCGTGGAGGGCGGGAGAGCGATGGAAACGAATTCAATGCCGACGCAGCGTTGATGGGCGATAGAGGGAGTGGAAGCTGATGATACGTTGGGGAGAAAGGTAAATGATAATAGTAATAATGAAGGAAAACAAGTTGAGAACCTATCTCATTCCTAGGTAATACCTCTTAAAGGCATCCTAAGCTTCTTATATTCTAGCTAGATTCTTTTCCCTCCAATTAAGGTACTTCTAATGACGAATAACTGCTCTAGGTGACACCAGGCTCTCAGCCTCAGCGGAGCCTCGGCTAGGCCAGGTCGCGCGAGGACGATTATTCTCTACGAAAACATCATCGAAGCTGCTTTAGCAACTGGCTTCTCAGTGCCCGTATGCAATCGGAACCCCACAGCAACGGTGAGGAGGCGCAAGCTTCCGGCGGAAATGAAGGCCCGCGGACTCGCCGGCTCAAGGCTGCTGGTCGGCCGCGGGTGGACGATGCAGCTTCAGACTCAACAACGGCAGTAAGGTATCGACTGGACAGAATGGCGAAAATCGATGCTGATGAAATTCCAGAAGAGAAGGCTGCAGCTTCGTCGTTCACAGCAAACATACAGGCAAAGGAAAGCGGCTGCAAGCAAAAGCCACGAGCAGCGTGCTGCTCACTTAGAAGCAACCGTGTGCCACTTGGAGCAGATGTTGGCCAATTTTGAAGAACATGCTATCCAGGCGAACATGGATGCTCTTCATCCTGATCTTCACGCGGAGCTGCAGACAATGCGGAATTATCTGGCGGCTGAGAGGGCTGCCGCGCCAACTGCCGTGGCTCAGAGCGACGCAACGGGGACATACCGACACGGCCAGGACGAGAGTCCGGGCAAAGAACTGCCATATCACGGAGTTTTAAGCAAAGCATCAGACATCATGACTCAAAAGAACCCCGGCTGCGCCTTAACACTTGTCGACGCTACTTCCAACTTACTTGCGCCCACCTCGCAGACTACCAGCCCATTCCCGGCTGTCTGGGGACGAGGAGCCCAACTATTACCCCAGTTGTCGGGACCTACAACGTATAGCCATCATGAAATCTCCTTCTCGCGCAGGCTGCACCGGCAATGTGTCGAGTTTTCGTTCCGCCTATACGCTGACGAGCGCACCGACCCCGGCAAGCTGTATCGCGTCTTCCGCCTCGTGCCCTGCGTGCAGGACAAGAAGCGGACGCTGCCCACCGTTCAAAAGCTGCTACGCTCCGGACCCGGCGAAACCCTCGAGGTGGCCGAGCAGCCCTTCTACCGCATCGGAGGCGCGGGCGGGCATTATCCCCACTACGACGACGAGGGCAATCTCGGCCTGCTGCCCAACACCAGGCTGCCAAAGCGCCTCCTGGGGATCCCGTACCATGTTGACACGGCGTCGCCACGCTACTAAGAACACCTCAAGGTCTATGATCTTGATAAGGAGTGGTTTGACTGCCAGGATGTGGCGGGGTATCTTCAAGATATGGGCTTTCGGGGAGGCGTTGCCGATCGAACGGCTGCGCTTGGACCGATGGCGCGGCCGCAGTACGATTTCGACGTTGATCTGTTTCTCCGAGGTACGCGCAATACCATCTTGTATTCACTTGGATATGCTGATCGAAGATGTAGAGCTAGTCTCAGCGTGCGTAATGTTGGGCCGCGCTCCAGGGTTCAGGCGAACGGTTGTCGAGGCTGCCTTCAGAAATGCCCGATACCAGCACCAAGGTAGCTGGACAGAGTTCTGACAAAGACGAGTATTGCAAGTGCCGGTAACCAGTTTGGCTCTGTAGTCAGGTAACTGTTGATTTGGAAGATCCCGGCTGATGGCCAGCAGCTTTGTGCAGCAATGCCGTCCCCGTATCTTCATACACCCCCCTCGAGGAAATGGGCAATTCACACTACCGTTTTATTGTTTTCTCCCCCAAGGAAAATGACTGCTTCCTGCTAAGCAGCAGAAGCTAATTTCGACTGTACAAGAAGTTTGGTCAGCACTACTTGTTAGCTAGCGACTAGGAATAGCAGGCCCTGGTCTACTTTTTGCAAACCTTTCACATTCAAACATCCTCTTCTAACCAGAACGATATACTTTTCCATCGATAAACTCCCACATAGGCCGTTCTCAATTGCTCTACCACTTCGCAGCTATATCCACAGCGGCTTATCAGCCAGTCCACTCCTTCACTCATCGAGCCGCGTGCCAGCTACAATAGCGCCGCCATGCCGAAGCAGCTAAAGTTCAGGCTTCAGCCCGTCCCGCTGCAGGTGGTAAACCCGGCTGCCGAATACGTGGCGTCTGAGCTGGACTTTGTCCATATCAATGACCCGGCCCAGATGAAGGACGCTGCAACGCAGCGGAGAATCCGTCGCCATGTCATGCGCAACATAGATCGCGCACGGGGAGGAAGCCGAGCGGCGCTCCTTGGCCGAAACGAATCGGATCTAGCTGGCTTTGAACCTGTGCCGACGCCTCCAAGTTTTGACTACTTCAAAGTTTGCACCAGCTTTGAGTGCCTCTTTCGGTCTATGGATATGGTCTCAGAAGGGTTGCTGGCAATAACTGTCGCAGATCTGTCCTACCACTCCCAATTGACCGTCGGAGATGACCTGGACCATCTACGGAATCTGCCCGTCTATCGACGCGAGCGACCGATCAACGGCATATCGCAGTATACAAAGTCTATTCACTTGGTGCGCGAGTCGATTGCGGGACTGGAGAATGACCCAAGCCGCAACGCTGTCATAGGTACCATTATTTGTTTGGCTTACTTGGATGTATGTTGTCTGCCACTTCGCACTGTTGTTTGGCTTGCTGACAAGGTAGATGCGCGTGGGTAATTTTGGGCGCTGCAAAATGCATCTCGATGGCCTAATGCAAGTTGTCGACCTTTGTGGTGGTTTGAGGGCACTCGATTCCTGCCCTGCCATACGCCAAGCACTTTTCATGTGAGCACCGACGGCCAGGGAATCTGTCGATCCTTCGTATCTAATGTGTGGTTATTTGTTAGTGCCGATGTCCTGGACTCTACAGTCATGGACTCTCTGCCACGTTTCCAGCTGCCACAGGACGCACCTAGTGCACCATTGACCTCCGTGCCGAAACTTGTACAGAAGATGCTAGATTCCTTGCCAGGTATTCAGCCGCCGTCCCCATCTGGCCAGTCAATCCGTGATATTGTGGCAGCCGCCTTCAATTCAGCTTCGCAACTCGCGTTTTTACTGAACTACTTCGGAGGCCAGGGTCCAATGTCAGCCAGCTTTTTGTTCCTAGTTTGCCGAATCACGCACGATATCTTGTCGTTACCGTCGTTGTCTGGCAGCCGCTCTAGGAGCCGATCATCCGTCAGATCTGGCCCGAACTATGAGGTCGACTCACATACAACACCAGCATTCGCCATGGCGGAGCTGGTTCGCTTAACTGTCTTGACAATGAGCCGCAAAGTCATGTCAAACACATCCGGGGATGACCTGTATTGCACAAACAATGGAGGGTCCTTCCTGCGTCAGCTGCTCCAACGGACGAGAGACGCGGACTGGAAGAACTGCAACGAAATAAAGCTGTGGATATTAGTGACCATGACCCTGGGAGAAATAGGCCCGCGAAGAAGCTGGTTCCTGGCTGAACTATCCCATGTCCTGTCACTATTGTTAATCCGGACATATAACGACATGATGGCAAGTCTGCGGAAGGTGGCGTGGATAGAAACCGGCTCCACGCAGGAGATGGCGCAGCTAAAGGTAGACGTTAAAAGCCTTTTGGAGCTTCATAGGGATTAGCACTTCAAAAGTCCTGCTGACCAACTGCATATGTGTAATAAATAAGCCTCGAAACGCCCGTTTTTTCGAGCCATGGCATATGTGCACTAGCATATACTAGCCGCGGCAAGAACACATGTGCGATCAGCAAGCCACTATACCCACTGCTTTCTGGGCAAGCAAATAAGTTTCCGAGAGTCATTGGTATATCAAGCGCGGGGTAGCTGTGTTGTGTTCCCTCCATGTCCTCCTTCCTACTCTCCTAACACTCTTCGCACAATGGCTCCCGGCAGTCTCAAAGCCGAATACGATGTTATATTCGCGGGAGGTACGATTTCCCCTGGACACGGTTGCTGTTGATCTTGCCATAACATGCTACTAGGTGGTAGCGCAGCGTGCGTCACGGCTGGTCGGCTCGCGAAGGCTGACCCAAACTTGTCAATCCTGCTTGTTGAGCAAGGGCGCAATAATCTCGACGATCCCACTGTAGTCACCCCTGCAATGTTTTTGAGCCACCTGTTTCCAGGAAGCGAGACTGTGATGTTTCGCTCCGCGAAAAAAGAGCCCAGTCTTGCAGATCGTTCCTTGGATGTGGCCTCTGGAGGCATTCTTGGCGGCGGCTCCTCTATCAACTTTACCATGTATACACGAGGTAGGTCTTTTTTCCGTGCTTCTGATTCTGGAGCTCATAGTTGAAATCAGCGTCTGCTGTCGATTTCGACTCTTGGAAGACGGAAGGTTGGGATGGTAAACGCATGCTGGCTCTGGCGAACAAGGCCGAAAATCACCAGTTGGACGACCCAAAGATTGACAAGACTGCTCACGGGCAGACTGGTCCAATCCAGGTCAGCTATGGAACTCATTATCCTAATTTAAATCACGACGACATTCTCGAAGCGGCTGAGTCGCTCGGGGTGCCTCATGTGGCCAACCTGCAAGACTTCGGAGCCGGCCATGGCTTCGAGCATTGGGCGAAGTACATCAGCCCAGATGGCAAGAGGCAAGACACTGCTCATTGTTACATCCACCCCCTGATGAAGTCCGGAAATTATCCCAATCTTCATATTCTGCCCAATTCAATTGTCACGCGCATTCAATTTGACGGCACTCGCGCCGTCGGCGTCGAATACGAGCCGACTTCGAACCGGGACAACACGGCGGCACCTGCATCACTGCTAGAAAGCAAGTGGTGCTCGCCGCTGGCGCGCTGAACACGCCACTGGTCCTTGAAAGATCCGGCATCGGCAAGGCCGAGCTGCTCCGCGGACTCGGAATCGATGTCATCTCGGATCTGCCTGGCGTGGGGGAGAACTACCAGGACCACAACCTAGTTACCTACTGTTACAAGGCCTCACTGACACCAAAGACTTCGTTTGATGGTATACTCAGCGGCCGCGAGGATATTGCACAAGCCATGGCCGAGGGGTCTTCCAAGATGGGTTGGAACGGCCTCGATGTGGGCGGCAAGCTGCGACCTTCGGAAGACGAGGTCGCGCAGCTAGACCCGGCATTTCAAGAATGCTGGGAGCGTGATTTCAAACACCAACCTTCACGGCCTATTATGCTGCTGGCGTATTTTTACGGCTACTTTGGTGACCGCGTGGCTCTGAACGAGTCCGTCGACAACCCGGCGCACTACATGACCAGCGGCGCGTACACGGCCTATCCGTACGCCCGCGGCAGCATTCACATCGCGTCGACCGACCCCCGCGCGAAGCCAGACTTCGAGACGGGCTTCCTCAAGAACCCCGTCGACCTGACCAAGCAGGTGTGGGCGTACAAGAAGCAGCGTGAAATCATGCGCCGCAGCGACAAGTACGCCGGCGAGGTGCCCGCCACGCACCCGGCCTTCCCCGAGGGCAGCGCGGCCGCCTGCCGGGACGGCCCCGCCGTGGCCGGCGGATTCAAGACGGTCCAGGAGCGCGCGGGCCTGCCGCCGATCGAGTACAGCCGGGCGGACGACAGGGCGATCGAGGACTGGATCCGGTCGCACCTCGAGACGGCCTGGCACTCGGTGGGCACGTGCAAGATGGCGCCGCGGGAGCAGGGCGGCGTGGTGGACAAGAATCTCAATGTGTACGGGACGCAGGGGCTGAAGCTGGCGGACCTGTCCATCACGCCGGAGAACGTGGGCGCCAACACGTACAACACGGCGCTCATCGTGGGCGAAAGGGCGGCGGAGATTATTGGCAAAGAGCTCGGTATCACGGTATAGTTGGGAAGCAAGACTGGCTAGGAAAAATAAATAATGTGCTATTGAATATGTCCTTCGCTAGTATACTATACAAACAAATTGACATATCCCCGATCCTGGTATCCGGCCTCTAGCCTTCTCCCGCCCTTCATATGTGCTCCATATGCGCCATATATTGGTCTCTTCGAGTGTAAGCAGTTTATTTCTTTACATCGCTTAAATCCAAGTCTTCGAAATCAGCTTCCACCTTCGTTGTGCTTGTAGCCTGTCGAGGGGGTAGCGCTGGCGGAGGACCCTTGGGCAGTACTACCGGCTTTGGCACTGTTTCCTGTGTATCGACGAACTCGCTCCCCGAATAGTCGCTTTCGTCGACGCCATTGAGTCTGCCGTCGGAATCGGCGGAGTACGGACTATCGAATTTCTCGTCGGTGCGCTCGTGGCCGCTGTCACTGTAGCTCGGCGGCAGGTCGTCCTGCACGGGGACGACCATGTGCTTCGTCAAAGGACGAGGGCTGTAGCTGCTCGTCGCAGGGGTCGTCTCTGTCGTACTATCGCTGTCCGTCTGTGTAGCGGCATCTGAGGTGGTGAGAATGCTGCTGTGGCTCCAACGCTGTTTCTGCGCGATGGCGGCGCCAAAGCTCGACCGGTGCGTCGGCGTTGACGCTGTGCTGGCGCGGGGCCGGTAGCCGGAGCGCGGACGAAATTCGAACTGGTCACTAGAGACTCTGGTATGGGAGCCAGCGTCGACAATCTCGAGGCCTTCCTTCTCGAGCGCTGCCACGCCGTAGGGGTCTGGGTCGTTCTCCTCCGGAAAGCCAAATGTGGCTGTGGGCGACGCGACGCTGATGTCGCCGGGGGCCAGCTCGTGCTCGAGCTCCTCCATGATCTGGCCGTCGACGTCCGCGCGCCCCTCCGCGGCCTTGAGCGTCTCCATGAGCTTGCGCGTCTCCCGCGGCGGGTGGCGCACCTTGCCGGCGAGGATGTCGGCGACGCCGATGGACGTCTCGTTGTAGAAGCGCGCGTTCTCGTCGGTGCGCTCGATGACGACGGTGCCGTCGACCTGGACGCCCGCGTAGAAGCCGCGCGACTTGAGGTACGTGAACACGGGCCGGTTCGCCTGCTTCCACTTGCCGTCGTTCTCCAGCACGCCGCCGACGCCGACCGGCCCCGCGACGGCACTCACCTCGCCGCCGACAGTGGCGCGGATCCTGGTGAAGGCCTCGAGGGCCTTGCGGTTGTTGATGACGAGCACGCAGTCGTAGATGTCGACGCCGATCAGGAAGCCCAGGCCGGCCGTGTGCAGCATGATGCCCGAGGGCGGCGACCACTCGCCGTTGTCCTGCCGCGCGACGAGCACGCCGGAGCCGCCGGCGCCGGAGATCCAGAGGCCGGTGCGCATGGTGGTGAAGATGGCGAGGCCGACGGCGTTCTTGATGACGCTCTGGGGGATCTTTTTCAGGACTCGCTGTTTCTGCTTCGGGCCGTCGCCGCTGCTCGGGGAGTCTTCCTCGGTGTAGAAGCCATCCTCTGTCGTCTCGTGTTAACGCCTGAACCTGTGGCCCTGATTGCGACATCCACAAGCTTTGAGAGCTGAAAACAGCTGCAATAGGAATTGACGTACTGCAAAAGGACTTGAGAATCCTGGCGGCCTTGTCGCTCTCCTTGTCCAGGGTGGTTGGCCAAAACGCCTCGCTGCCGATGCGGTTGGAGAGTCTGTTGATTGGCGCGCCGAGCTTGTCGACAACCTTGAAAGCTTTATCGAAGCCCTTTTTGCTCTCAGTTTTTGTCGTGTCCCAGGAAGGGAGGTATGACGCAATCTTTTGCATTGCAACGGGGCAACCGGGCAGAGGTGGTAGTTTGCGGGCGATGCACAAGCGGTATCAGTCGGCAATGAAATCAGGCACAAGAAATGCAGGCTCGGAAATCGATTCGCGGATGTGTATATGTCTCTAGAAAAGAGTGCGAACAGGACGCAGGATCCATTGTGATTTTTAAGCAAACCGGTATGACGTCTCTGCCGAGGGTGCCGGACGGCGCAGCTGCTTCGGATGACGCGGCCGGCCAATCCCGGGCCCGGCCATCCGCGATGCAGTGCGAGGGCTCCCTGCCATAGGCCTCGGATACGACAAAGACGAAGAAATTATGATTCGAGAGTTAGTTTGTGCCTAGATTGATAGTAGCTATGTCTCCCAGAATTGTCAGTGCTCCTACTGCAGGGCGGTTACCGTTGGTGTGGAAAACAACGGAGTTTGACAACCTCTCAGCCCCGGCCCGTCGGAACACCCCCGATTCATCGCAGAGCGTCTGGCCTGAGTTTTGCTAACGCCTATCGAATTTAGCGGTCACAACACATACATCAGCTAAGCAGTGAATGTCTTTGTAATTATTCTTGCAATAAACTCCGCATGATTCGTTCTCGCATGAAAGCGCCGTCAACGAGCCGACGGAAATTTACCCTGGTGCCTCCGCAATTGCCATTGAAGTACTAGAGCTAGAGAAGAACTACTCAGCTCCTTTAGGCCTTCTTGCATTTGTCAGTCGACTTGAGGCCCGACGGGCAGCCCGGCATGGCGCTGATGCTACTCGCGTGGTCACTTCCGCGGAAGGCCGCAATCGATCCGGAACCGATTGTGCCCCGGATTTTGGAATCGTAAATTTGAATCTCTGCGCCCCATGTGTTGCTCAGATCCGGGAAGTAGCACTCCACGTCGCGGTCCATCTGCTGATAGTCGGAGTCCTTGTTGAGCAGGTCCACGTCCTGCTGGTCGTTGAAGCAGTCGGTGTAGTCGATGCCGCCGTTGGAGAAGTACTCGTCGTTGTACGACTCGCGCCTCGCGATGGCGCCGGGGTCGCTCTTGTGGCCGAAGCCGAGCGACATGACGGCGTGGTCGGCCTCGTGGGCCGTCAGCGTGAAGTGCAGGCTGGTGTTGTGGTGGTTGTACATGTGGAAGACGGGCCAGAGCGTGCCCTCGGCCAGCTGCAGGCGCGCCAGCTTGGGGTGGTGGTGGGCCATGAAGCCGTCGAGCGCCACGGGCACCTTGAAGAGGCGGCTGAGCGTCTCCTCGGCGTCCAGCACGGCGTCGTCGCGCTTCCAGCCGCCGATGGAGATGCCGTTCTGCGCCAGGCGGTCGTGGATGATCTTGACCGTCGACGCGCCGTGCTTTGCGACGCCTATGAAGGTCGCCGCCGTGGAGATGGCGCCCCAGATGCACGTCGCCGCGTTGCCCGCGCTGCTGTTGAACTCCTTGCAGCTCGTCGCGAGGCTGTAGAAGGCGAAGACCTGGTTGCCGGTCCACAGCGCCGCGCCGAGGAACCAGAACGGGAACCGCTTCGTGAGTGCCTTGCCGTCCGGCCCGTCCTGGGCCCTCAGCCGATCTTCCAAGTACGCCTGGTACTCGCGCTCTTTGCCCAGCTGGACAGCCATGTACGCAACGACCAGGAACGTCATGCCGGTGAGCACAGCAAGCCCGGCCAGGATCTTGACGGCCCGTCGGAGACGACGGTTGAAGCCGTTCATACTGGCCGGCGTCGAGAGATACTCGTCATCTTCCGGAAATGCCTGGTAATCTGTACCCATATTGACGAATGATTTGCTTCAATGTAGAAAAGGAACACGAGTTGCGACCGAATAGCCTCAAAACTGGTAGACTACGAGCATGTATTTATACAATCTCCTCGCTCTTTCGAGCTTCTACTTTTCTCCGACCGCAGCCATACAGTAGAGATCAATATTGTGCTTCTCCGCGCTCCTCCGCCGCTATAGAGCCTCGTTGGACGACATCCGCCAGTCTAAGTGATGTCTACATCGACATTGGAGTTGGCATCGAGGCGCCCAGCCGGCAAGATGTTGCCGACCATGTTGCATTGCAGGGCCAAGACGGTAAATTCTGACAAAACCCTCTTTTCCCTGAGTCTTTTCCCCAGAAGAGTGGGAACAGACAAAGAAGGATTTATACCGAAGCGGGAATAAGCAATAAACACCGCACTGGAATCATCGCCAGACCAGCGGCCATGACGTCAGCCAAGCCGGCAAGCGGTACATGGCCGGAAGTTTTCCATTTCAGGCAGATCCTTCAGCCCTTTCCGCGACGGAGATACTGCTGGAGGGATGTGGAGTTTTATCAACCTACATCACGTTGACTGGCAATGCTCGGCACGAGCTCTCCGACAATCAGCGGGAGTGAATCTTTCCTGCAGGAGCCGCAATCATGAACTCCCGTGAGTAATCCGTACACGACGACACGTAAGGTGTGAGATTAACGTCCCGAAGTTTTCTATTCTACGAAAGCCGCAGACGCCACAGCATACCAGCTTCCGTCATCGCTGAACAAGCAGATTGTCCTGGACGTACTTCACAATGAGACGCTTCTGCCCCGAATCTTGTGGCCGAGCAGTGTGATGGCAAATAGACGGCAGACTTTATCTGGCCTAGAGGGGGTGTTGACAGACAATAACCTCGGCGTGTCTCTGCTGAAGCTGACGGACGGCGTTACGTGCGTGGAGAAGGTCGGTGGCTTTACGATGACGGTGACCTATACCATCATCGATAGCGATGAGCTTGGAGGGGACATGGGCAACTCAGGCGGCTTGCGGTTGCGGGAGGAACGCTCCGTTCGGGCCCTCAAGCCAATTGCCAGCTTGGCCAAGTTTAAAAATGAGTCGCCTGCGAAGACGCAGAATCTTTTACGTTTCTTTGAGTCATTTAGTAGGAATCGCGCCGACGCTGTGGCGGCGCTGGACAGCATCGCGGAGGCCGACTTGGCAGCCGATAAGAGTAAAGAGGATTAATGGATAATTACCTCCGACTTGAGACTCTGGCAAGCTATGGCTTCATTGCAATTGGAGTTTTGGTTAGTATAATCCATCCTGGCTGATGTTTGGTAGTCTGACTGTTGAATAGGGTGAACAGCGGTGTTGAAGTAGCGGTTTTGTGAGAGATTGGGCATTGAATCCGCTCATGTTCACAGGATTCAGTGACAATCTGTTGCCGCAACAAGCAATGGGGCAGTAACGGCGGACCCAGTGAACTGCGACATCCCTGGCTCAGCTGGTCAAACTCGGGAAGGATCGCCAAATGTTCATCACCGCGCCGAACGGCCTTACATTAAGCCGGTGGGTTATGGGAAGATAGAAAGGAGGCTTTGGAAATGATGACTAGTAGGGCGCAAGGGACTGAAGTTAGTACATGGACCGTCAACTCTACAACACGACAACCTGATTTTGCTGTACTGTTGATAATTGAGTCATGAGAATGCTCGCGATACTTCTCTTGGCATTGCAGCCGGCTACATTGGCAATGGCAAACAACATCACTGGATATGCGGTACAATCCGGGTCAAGTATGTTCTCTTTGGAGGCTTCTGTTCCTTTTCTTGGCATTCCGATGTATTATTTCCGTTTCGCTAACCGGAGCTGCAGCGTACACCGCGTCGTGCGACACCGCTTACGGATTCACTACGCTATCAGGCACGATTCCAGCCTGCACGAATACATGGCAGAGCACACAATCAACCAATACGCTGTTCTACTTCTTCTCCTGCGAGGGCTCAATCCTGGTGAAAGCCTCGGCTGAGGGTATGAAAGGCAATGTGGCAACAAGTACGCTTGCCACATACAGATGGTGAGGTCACCGTATCTGTTGGCATCTTCTTCTTTCTCATTATGGAAAACAGCCTAGGCGAATGCTCCAGCATCAAGATATACAATGCATATCCTTCCGCTACGGCAACGCCGTCGCCGACATATGAGCTTGCCATGTGCTTGAGCACCGACGACATGTATACGACCGATACGCATGTTGTAGGGGCGGATGGAACGTTGCCCACAGACGTACAGGTCCTCTATCGGTTCCCATCGTCGGTTCCCATGGCAAGCATCACTGGCAGCTCAGCATCCAGCACCAGCACGTCTGCACCCGCAAGTGGGCGGCCGTCTTCGAGTAAAGTACCAGTGGTTGTTGGTTCGGTGGTTGGCTCGCTGGCAGCAATTGCCCTCGTCGCGGTGCTGGTTCTCTTCCGGCGGCGGCTATTCCGCAGAAATGGAGCAAACCGCCCGCCGCGCCCCGATGCCAGTGACGGCGCTGAGCCCGCGCTGGCGAAACTGTCAACTGGAAGCCACCCAAAGGTGCCCGGACATGAGGTAGCACACATGCCTCTGGAGATGGATGGCGTGGCGTTGAAAGCTCTGGGGTTGGACTCTTCGCGGTCTGTTCAGGTGCATGAGGCGGCGTCGACATCGCCTAGGAGAGTCTACGAGCTCCCTTCTTAGGATGGGGTGGGTTGGGGAGTAATGGCAGTCAAAGCGGACTTGATGAAATGAATGGGTTCAACGTTGACATGTTGTGTTGAAGAACAGTTGCCCTGGTCCTGGTGCTTGGCTGCTGGGTGATGGATTACGTGAGGATTTGTTGTAGTGGACAAGAAGCGCTGGGGGCGCCAATCTCCGGGGAGGATGGGCACTGAGGTGCGCTAAACGGTACTGAAAGGACACTGCATGCCCGCTACGGCCCGCTGTAGCTTCCCTGGGCTCCGCCTGTAGCCACTGTAAAGGCTTGACGGCTTTTGGGTGAGGCTTGGCCCCAAAACCCCACCCGCTTTGGCAGACAGACAACGAACAGACTCTCAGCATCCCCACACTCAAATGAAGCTTCTCTTGTCTCTCCTTCTGTCGCGCATCTGTCGTCCTGCACACTCTGAGACACCCTGGGTCTGCGCCACACACGCTGCCATTCTGCCTTGTGCGAGCCAGCTCGTCCGCCTGGAAATGCCTCTTTGAATCGCCCAACCGTAGATGGCCTTTCTCCCTGCGCCGACCAGCAGATGATTTATACCACTCATCCCATGCCCGCCCCATCACCACCAGCCTCCCTGAGCCCTCGCGACCGCCGAGGATTCGCCCCCAACCGGCCACCATGGCCTTCTTCGAAGACCCCCGCCTGCGGCAGCGCTGGAACCAGATCACCCACGACGCCGAGGCCGTCACCGAGAATGCCGCCGCCGGCATCTGGTCCTTCCAGCAGCACTACATCAACCCCTGCTTCGGATACCTGAGCGACTCGTTTGACCAGTGCACCGCCGTCTGCCTGGGCGACCCCGACGAGCGCATGCGCCGGCGCAGAGAGCGCGAGCGCGGCCGCGCCGGCGCCGAATACTCGTTTGACTTCTACGACGACTGGTACGGCCAGGACGATGCCCACGACGGCGGCACCGGCCCGGGCTTCTTCGGCGGCTGGGCCGGCGAGGACTGGGACCGCCTCCTCGCCGGCAGCGGCAGCCAGCGCAAGCACCTGGGCGGCGAGGGCGCCACCGCCGAGCAGCCGCGGCGGAAGCGCGGCATGAGCTACGGCACCAGGGGCAGCCGGCGCAAGGCCAGCGAGCACGATCCCACCATCATCCCCAGCACCCAGCCCATCGGCTTCCTCAGCAAGCTTCCCTGGAAGATGGGCGGCACCCTGCGATACAAGCCCAGCGCGGCCGACCTGCAAGACAACCCCGGCAAGCACGAAAACCCCGAGACGGCACCCCTACTCGCCAGCGACGACGACGAGTCTGACTACGGCCAGCTCATTGTGCCCCGCAAGCGGAGTGGCACGACAGGATCTGGTGGCACCGGCGGCACCTCGGATTCCTACCGCTCACGTGGCGACTTGTTCCCGTCGGACGGCGAGGGCGAGGAGGATGCCGTCGTGCTGGACGACGACGTCACGTATGACATGGTCCGGAATGACCGCAGTAGCGGGAAGAGCGACAGGACGAGAAGCAGCAAGGGCAAGCGGCCGGCCGATGGGGGAGGCTTCCTCGCGTCAAGAACCCTCTCGAGAACAACGATAGCATCCAACTCGTCCGCCGATACTATGCCTTTAAGGCGCTCCGTTTCGTCGCTGGCCATCAGCCCAGCAGCTGTCGAGCGCGTGCCGTCACTGCAGGACTTGCAGATGGAAGAGCAGAGGCTGCAAGACGAGCAAGACCAAGAGATTGCCCGCAAAAAAGAAGCAGCGGCGCAATTAGCGGCACAGCTTGGGCTTTCGCCATCTAATACAGATACGTACTCTCTCGGGGAACCAAAGCAATCACCATCGGCAAGCGATGTGCAGATGCCGCGACCAACACAGGAGATGCCGCAGCAGCCGCGGGACACAGCGAGCGATTCTGCAGGCCAGGGGCAACAGGTCAAGCCAAGACAAAGCTCACAAACGAAGCAACAAGACTTTGTGCCTGCACGGCTGCCGCACTTTGGCCGATGATTCATATCAAGAACATACTACCACACCTCTGTACATATTCCGCGCTGGCAAGTAAAATAGGAACTCTGCGAGATGGGCTCGCAGGGCCACTGATTTAGCGTTGTATTGTTTATATTTTGAGATCAGAGTGTCTCAGCGGAGTTTTCAACGGGATGACAGATTCTGTGCGACATTGTGCGCGTAACGTGTCTCTGTGTGATTTGTCTGAAATGTAGCATCCCGCTCCCCATGTTAGATATTCCATCGAGAACTCAGCCCTTGCATTATTATGTCACTGCAAAAAATAGAATTTATCGGCACGTTGGACACCGCCCAGCTGAGATAGTGTTTCCCTCTTGTCCGCGGACGGTGGCAACGGGCTTCCCCACGAACGAATCTGGGGTCAGCGTCTTGACAGGCCTCGGCTACGATTACCCCACAGACATCGTAACACCAGCATCACTCAGTATATAACCGAGTGGCTGCATGCTACGACGCATGCAAGAAGCCGTTGCATCCGAATATCGCTGCCTCCCTTTCCTCCCTTTTCTTCATTTCTCTCCCATCTTCTCCCTATATATACGGATCCAGTAGCATAAGACAAGGCTCGCGCAGACAACACCCACATTTCTACTATTACGACTGAGTAGCCGCCCACGTCGCAAACTCACAGAATGGCTCCCGCAGGCCCCATCACAACCGAGCTCACCAAGGTGCTGGGCATCAAGCACCCGATTCTCCTCGCCGGCATGGCGCGCGTGTCCGGCGGGGCCCTCGCTGCGGCCGTCTCCAACGCGGGCGGGCTCGGCGTCGTCGGCGGCTTCAAGTACACGCCGGAGCAGCTCCGCGACATCCTCGGCGAGCTCAAGGCCGGCCTCGCGCACCCGGACCTGCCCTTCGGCGTGGACCTCGCCCTGCCGCAGGTCGGCGGCAGCGCGCGCAAGACCAACTACGACTACACCGACGGCAAGCTGGACGAGCTCATCGACCTGACCATCGAGAGCGGCGCCAAGCTCTTCGTCTGCGCCGTGGGCGTGCCGCCCAAGTATATCATCGACAAGCTGCACAAGCACGGCATCCTGGTTATGAACATGGTCGGCCACCCCAAGCACGCGACGAAGGCCCTGGACCTGGGCGTCGACATGGTCTGCGCGCAGGGCACCGAGGGCGGTGGCCACACGGGCGAGATCGCCACGTCCATCCTGATCCCCGCCGTGGTGGACGTGGCGCGGCGGTACCGGCCGGCGATGCTGGGCGGCGCCACGGCGCTCGTCGTCGCGACCGGCGGCATCTCCAACGGCCGCGGGCTGGCGTCGTCGCTGATGCAGGGCGCGTCGGGCGTCTGGGTGGGCACGCGCTTCGTCGCGTCCGCCGAGGCCAACTGCAGCGAGCAGCACAAGGCCGCCGTCGTCGCGTGCGACTACCACGAGACGGAGCGCTCGCTGGTTCTCACCGGCCGGCCCATCCGCCTCCGCGTCAACGACTACATCCGCCAGTGGCACGAGCGGCCCGCCGAGATCCAGGCGCTGTGCGACAAAGGCGTCGCCCCCATCATGCACGACTTTGACAGCGGCAAGGAAGACATTGACCTGCCGCACCTGATGGGCCAGGTGGCCGCGTCCATCACCAAGGTGCAGCCGGCGGGCGAGATTGTGGACGAGATGGTGGCGGAGGCTACGGAGATGCTTCACAAGGCAAGCACTTTTGTCGGTCCCTCTAGCAAGCTGTAATTATTTACCTTTATGTATCAATGGAACACTTGAGAGATTTATCTTCTTCCGAGTTTATAAGATGCAGTTCGACATGTAGCAAGGCTACTAGATGGATGTCAGCAGTGCGGGGTGTGAATTGCACACTCTTTGCACTGTGTGGACACGGAAGCGTAGTGGGGCTTTTGGAATTTGGAGTGGGTGCAACATTTTCTTATCGATACTGTCACCAGAACTTTTTTCCCTGGCCTCGTACAGACGACCAGCCAGTGCAAAATCCTCTGCCCTCAGTCGCATTGTACCGTACGCCTTGCACAATGGACCACACGATTAAGAAGCGCAAGCGCAGAGACGCTGAGGAGACCACTTCCTCCAGGACTCACGACACAGACAGCATTCCCCAAAAGACGAAAAAAGCCAAGAAGCCCACAAAGCCCGCCCCGGCGGACGAGGAGGATGAAGAGGACGAGGAGGATGAAGAGGACGAGGAATTTGAAGGCTTTGAGGAAGACCAGTCTGGTGTAGAAGCCGAAGAACAGGATGAGAATACCCAGAAATCGGCCGAGGGCGACAACGAAGACGACGAGGCGAACGACGCCGCTCTCCCAACCGACAATGCCCCCATACTTCCCATGGCCACCGACGCCCAGTCGTTCGAGGAGCTGAAACTCTCAGAGAAAACAATGCTGGCCATCAAGGAGATGGGTTTCACCAAGATGACTAGCATTCAGAAGAGCGTAGGTCACTTCGACCGATGTGAATACTACCGTGGCGGAATACTAACGACAAGACAGGCTATCCCACCCCTCATGGCTGGCAAGGACGTGCTCGGCGCGGCCAAGACCGGCTCCGGCAAGACGCTGGCCTTCCTCATCCCCGCCATCGAGATCCTCTCATCACTACGCTTCAAGCCCCGCAACGGCACCGGCGTCATCGTGGTGTCGCCGACGCGCGAGCTGGCGCTGCAGATCTTCGGCGTGGCGCGCGAGCTCATGAAGCACCACTCGCAGACGTACGGCATCGTCATGGGCGGCGCGAACCGCAAGGCCGAGGCGGAGAAGCTCACCAAGGGCGTCAACCTGCTCATCGCGACGCCGGGCCGCCTGCTGGACCACCTGCTCAACACGCCGTTCGTCTTCAAGAACCTCAAGTCGCTCGTCATTGACGAGGCGGACCGCATCCTCGAGGTCGGCTTCGAGGACGAGATCCGCCAGATCGTCAAGGTGCTGGCCAACGACGACCGCCAGACCATGCTCTTCTCCGCCACGCAGACGACCAAGGTCGAAGACCTCGCGCGCATCTCGCTGCGGCCCGGCCCACTCTACATCAACGTCGACGAGGAGGAGCGCTTCAGCACCGTGGACGGCCTCGAGCAGGGCTACGTGCTGTGCGACGCGGACAGGCGCTTCATCCTGCTCTTCTCGTTCCTGCGCCAGATGCACCAGAAGAAGAAGAAGGTCATTGTCTTCTTCAGCAGCTGCAACTCGGTCAAGTACTACGCCGAGCTGCTCAACTACATCGACTGCCCCGTGCTGGACCTGCACGGCAAGCAGAAACAGCAGAAGCGCACAAACACGTTTTTCGAATTCAGCAACGCTCCTCACGGCATCCTGATTTGCACAGATGTCGCGGCTCGTGGTCTTGATGTGAGTCTCCAACGACGCCCCCCCCGCCTGCCGGCCTGATGCTAACGAATCGCAGATCCCCGCCGTCGACTTCATCGTCCAGTTCGACCCGCCCGACAACACGCGCGACTACATCCACCGCGTCGGGCGCACGGCCCGAGGCGCGGGCAAGACGGGGCGCAGCCTGCTGTTCCTGCAGCCCAGCGAGGTCGGCTTCCTGTCGCACCTCAAGGCGGCGCGCGTGCCCGTCGTCGAGTTCGAGTTCCCGGCCAAGAAGATCGTCAATGTGCAGTCGCAGCTCGAGAAGCTCATCGGCAAGAACTTCTACCTGCAGCAGAGCGCCAAGGAGGCCTTCAAGTCGTACCTGCACGCGTACGCCAGCCACAGCCTGCGCTCCGTCTACGACGTCAACAAGCTCGACCTCACCAAGGTCGGCAAGGGCTTCGGCTTCCCCACGCCGCCGCGCGTCGACATCACGCTCGGCAGCTCCATGAGCAAGGACAAGGTGCAGGCGAGGCGGTCGTACGGCAGCCAGCCTCGGCAAAAGTTCAACGGCAAACGGCGCTGAAACAAAAAAGCAGGTGTTTATTTTTTTAATGGTTTTATCTTTGCGTGAGTTGTACGCACTTTTTTACCCCAAATCATTTGGTTTAGATTAAAGCATGATGTATGAATTTTCGTCCATGACGGGTACAGATTCCTCGCCCCTTGCCCTGCGGAATTGTATAGGTCGTTGCAGTAGAACTGAGTGTGTTCCGTTGGTATTCCGTAGGTTTCTATTGCAAAAACTTGGGAGCGGCTCCATGAGGAGCATCATCTTCACAGGAAATGAAGTCGTCCTGCCTGCAATGGATTGGCTTGTTACACCGGGAAGCAAATGTTAAATGGTGATAAAGGTTGCTCACTATCAGCGGCGGCCAATATCGGGAACCCTCTTATTACCTGTATTATTTTTAGCCACACTATTACACCATGAGACAAAGCGCGGCGATAGTCAAAGAAGCGTCATCCAGACGTGAATACCTAACTCTCAGCTAGTATAAATTCTCTCTCTATCCACTACTCTGAAGCGTCAACTATGAGACTGGTATACTCCTTTCCACTGTTACGAGGTTTTACACCTACGCACGACTTCCAATCCGTATCAGCAAAGCGTATTCTCCGTTCCCTCCAGCAGAAGCAATGCGAGCGAGTGAGCCCCCCGATCCGTACTTCCCAGCAATCAAGGCTTCCACTCTCAAAGCGACTTTCCAGGCTAGGAAATCTGCAAGCCTCAATTAGTCCGCGGACCCCTCCCGCGTCGTTGTTTTAGACGGCGGCGGGCGCAGCTTGCTCCGATGGGACCTGCGAGGTTTGACCACTGCCTGTCTGATCAGCAGGTCGAGGGCTGCCCGCCTGAGCTGCTGGTTGGATGATTGCTGGGAAACAACCGTCCAGTGCTTTGGAGGTTTCAGTAAAGAAGAGTTTGTCTATGAAAGAGTGCCTGAAATGACGCCCGGTGAGGCAGTGACCGCAACAACGACGGCGCTCGGATTATCACTTAATGTCGGCACTTCAGCTTCTCCAAGTGATGACAATTCGCATCTGTATCTTGACGGATGCTTGGGCGAGATGAAGCTTTGGTTTCGTTTAACAAAATACTAGGAGAAGGTTTAGTCGGCTTTAAGCTTAGCTTTACCTACTACATCATCATCTAGACAGCCGTGTAAGTCGGTTCGGGAGAAAGGAGCGCGACTCTCAGAGGGTTCGACAAGGGCACGTCAATATCCGAATGACACATATCAGAGGTTGAAATGTAAAAATATGTGCAAACCGAACCGCAACTAACAGCAGAGCTGGTGAATCGGTGGACTGGAGATCGCATCGTGTCTCGGGCCGGCCAGCAGCTAGCAGCGAGGTGGGGTTCTCCGATGCTTCCGGAAACCAGAGGTCAGCTCCAACCCCGCCACGCCATCTCATCTCTGGGATTATTCGCTCGTGTCTGAATCTCAATCCCTATTTTTGCAGCGCTATCGTCCGCGCTTGCAAAGCGCAGCATTTCATACGGCGTTGCTGCCGCTTGGCCGAAGCTGCCCGAGCATCCCGGCCCCGGCCCCCGCGTCATGATGGAGGCCCACGACGCCGCAGTCCGTGTCATCGCCGAGCAAGTCCAGCGCTTCGCGGAGAAGCAGAAGCCGTTTCGCATATACCACGGCTCTACCAACAGCACCCGGACCTCGCAGCGGCGCGCCGACAACACCATTGACACCAGCCGGCTGACGCACGTCCTATCCGTGGACGCGGCCTCCAAGACGGCGCTGGTGGAGCCGAATGTCCCCATGGATGCTCTCGTCGAGGCGACCCTGGCTCATGGCCTTGTGCCGCCCGTGGTCATGGAGTTCCCCGGCATCACGGCTGGCGGTGGCTTCTCGGGCATGGCGGGTGAGAGCAGCTCGTTTCGATATGGCGCGTTCGATGCGACGATGAGGTCCATTGAGATTGTGCTGCCGACGGGCCAGGTAGCGCGTGCGTCCAAGACGGACAACCCGGAACTCTTCTGGGGCGCAGCATCTGCGTTTGGGACGTTGGGTGTGGTGACTTTGCTGGAGGTTGAGCTACGTGACGCAAGGGAGTATGTAGAGTTGACATACTCACTGACGACGAACAGCAGAGACACCGTCAGGATGATGGATGGGGCTGCTGCGAGAGAGGAGACGGACTATATCGATGCCATCGTATTCAGCAAGGACGCTACGGTGGTGTGCATTGGAAAGCTCACTGATGACTTGCCCAAGGGAGCCTCACCGCAACGGTTCACGCGGCGAACCGATCCTTGGTTCTACATCCGCGCACGAGAAGTTCTGACACAGCTGCAAAAGACCTCTGCGGCAGACGGGCGGGCAAATGGAGTCACCGACTACATCCCACTCCGCGACTACCTCTTCCGCTACGACCGCGGAGGCTTCTGGGTCGCCAAGTACGCCTTCCGGTACTTCCTCATGCCCTTCAACCGCGTCACCCGGTGCGCGCTGGACCGGTTCGTGCGCGCCCGCGTCATGTACCGCGCGGTGCACAAGAGCGGCCTCGCCGACACGCACATGGTGCAGGACGTGGGCGTGCCGTACGACGCCGTCGAGGGCTTCCAGGCGTGGCTCGACGCGCGCTTCGCCATCTACCCGCTCTGGCTGTGCCCGCTGCGCGTGCGGCGCGACGGCGGCGCCGACGCGCAGCACGGCCTGCACTCGGACTTTGGCCGGCCCGGCGCGCCCGACCTCATGAACTTTGGCGTCTGGGGCCCGCTGCCCGGCCGCTCCCGCCGCGAGGTCGTCGCGCGCAACCGCGACCTCGAGCGCGCGGTGCAGGCCGCCGGCGGCAAGAAGTGGCTGTACGCGCACGCCTACTACCCGGAGGACGAGTTCTGGGCGCACTACGACCGCGCGTCGTACGACGCCCTCCGCGCCAAGTACCGCGCCGGGTACCTCCCCAGCGTGTACGACAAGGTCAGGGTCGACGTGGACGCCGAGGAGGCGGCGGTGCGCGCGACGTGGAAGACGAGGGCCAAGCACGCGCTCAAGGAGATTTGGCCGGTGCGAGGGCTGTACGGGTTCTACAAGGCCGTGGTGGGCGGAGACTACTTGCTACAGAAGACAAAGAGGTAGGGGCCGTGAAAACTGGTGAGAGGTCACTCTGATGTTCAGCATTGGTAGATGCTCAAAGCTGTAAGCTTCAGCACTTGACTTGGATACATCTGTATGGCATCAACGTTTGAAGAAGAAAAAAGACAATACTGTGCACGTCCTAGCATAGTTGAAAAGCAAAACATTTCATACAACTGAAGTACATCCGCCTTTTCGTGCCCAATCTCACATGCCACAAATCCATACTGCCGCCTCTGGGGTATCAATACAGTTTTCGTTCCTCCAACACCACCACCGACTCCAATCGTCTCTCCTAGCGTTGTTTCGTCGGTGGAATTCACCACAGCAAGGCAACAGCTCCTTCAGCGTGGCTGTACTGACACTGGGTGCGCTGTGCCGCTGCGCGCGGGGCCGGCGTCGGCGTCTGGGGACAGGGATTCTTCCTCCAGGCTCTCGAGCCGGATCTTGGGCACAGGGCCCCCGCTGGACGGGGTCTCCGTCATCGGGCTCCTGGACGGCGGCGTCACGGACGACTGGCGGCGGATGCGGCTGCGGAGGAGCCCGCTGGACGCTCGGGGGCCGGCCATGCTGTTGTCTTTTTATCACAGAAGAGACGAAAGAAGCGAATGTGCTCTCGAACAAGACTGCCGCGGAAGAACAGAGAAGAAGAAAATAGAGTGTAGAAAGAGAGAGGGAAGGAGTTAGTCGGGCTTCGCTAGAACTAATAAGGCCTGGCTGACTGCTTATTAGGCAGCTAGCCAGAGGCCAGGCCAAGAAGAGGCGTCGCTTTCGGCGGTGCGACAAACCCAAGACACGGGCCGGAAACACAACAGACGGACGTGCGTGCCATCTTCTTTATCTGCGGCGCACAGCACCGCACATGTCGTGCCGATGATGCTGGGATCTGCGGGAGCAAGCGTCGCAGTCGGTGGCGATCAGCGTCCCCTCGCCGTGCCTGCTGACTGCCACAACGAAGGCCTGCCCTGCTTCATCGCCTGCAGAAGGGGAAGCTTACATTTTTGACTTTTTTCTTACCTCACCCACGAAGCGTCCCATGTCGTGCAGGTGTGTGTGGGTGCTGCTTTGCATGAAGCCTGGGGTGGTGTCTTGGGCTCGCCTGCTCGCAAGAACACACAGCATGGATCGGAGTATATAGTGGCAGAGCAATTCGATTGTTTTTCGACGTGCCAGATGTCCAGCGAAAGCGGCGATGAGCACTTTGCGCCTGCGCTGCACTGTAGTTGTGCTCCCTTTTTTGTCTTACACCAGGCATGAACGGTCGTGACATCAACGACTCTCGCCCGGTAACACTAAGCAGTCGCACCAAAACATGGCAGCTGCCTGAACGAAAGGTCGCACAGTCGATCTCCAGCCACCAGCACGATTCTCAGGGCGGCCGCAGCACAGCTCTTTCATCTGCAGATGGTGGCTCAGGTGACAACAACGGCCGAAGAACATGATGAACGCCCAGCCAGACGCGTCTCTGATTGGAAACATCCGAGTAAAAAACAATCGTGTTACGACCGTGACATTCTAGTACTTTCTTTGGAATTTCACCTTTCTTTCTTTCTTTTGCGCCCTTCCACCTGTCTTTTCACGTACAGCCTCTTTGTGAGCGACAGCTGTGTCGCATCCCGTGGCGGGAATGAGCAGGAGCCGTCCGAGGGGTGATATTTTTCTCGTCAAGGCGGACCTTGTATCCTTTCACTACACTCGCGGCGATGGAGGCGAACACATAATCAAAACTCGGCATTTTCACCAACATCAAACACCTATAATGCGGCTGCACGCATACTACAATACAGTGCATCTACATCGACTTGGCCGATAACCACTAACTCAAGTCTTGCAAATCATCCGAGTCGTCTGAATCGGAATCAGCATCATCTTGGGCTAAAGCACCGCGATGAAGACGAATGGTACGGTCAACGCCAGCAAGGCTGGATTGACGGTGAGCAATCGTGAGGACTGTGCAGCCCACGAAATTGTCTCGCATCGCTTGGTTTACAATCCCCTCGGTTGTAGCATCAATGCTACTAGTTGCCTCGTCGGCCAGTACAAGCCTGTACCCGGTGTCGCGCTGGCGCAGAATGGCTCGCGCAATACACATCAGCTGCAGTTGACCTTTGGAATACCCGACGTCATCCAGTGTTGCATCAAGTCCACCTTTATCAACCGTCGGGGCCCATATATGTAGGCTTTTGAGTAGTCGTTCAAGATCCCGATCCTTTTCGAGAACTTTTTCTACCTCCTCTGTGGACGTCTTCTTCGCATCGTTCATAGAAAACGGCAACAAGTTCACCCGAATGGTTGCGTCGAACTGCACTTGATCTTGTGTTATAGTAATAATCCTAGCTCTCAGTTCGTCTGGAGCGATGGATGAGATATTGATTCCGTCTATCTCAATACGGCCGTCAAATTCGAGAAAGCCTAGCAGGGTCATTGCCAGTGAGGTCTTCCCGCTTCCGCTGCGTCCAATGACGCCTATTCTTTCGCCGGGATTGGCCATCATGGATAGGTTCTGCAGAACCGGCCTTGCCTCGGGGTCACGAGAATAATGTGCGAAGACGTTTTGGAGCTGTACACGGCCACTCGCAGGCCAATCGCTCGGCAACTGCACGTCGGATTGCCTGGTCTCCTGCGGTGTGTCGTTCTCAAACATGGAGATTCGCGCCAGGGCGCTCGAGGACGTTTCCATTGTCGTGAAAGCAGTAATCGTACCCTCAAGGGCTTGGCTGAGGTAAAGCAGCCCCATGAATGACAATCCCACGGCGGGCTGCGACGAGCTTCCTTTTACGAAAAGGGTGAGCGCCACAAGCAGCGTTCCAATGCAACCAGTCAGTAGACCGAGGACGAGCGATAACCACGCTTGAATTGCTGCAAGAACGTAGTAGGGCTTCTGGGACTCTTCGAGGGCCACGATCGCCTCCGCTATGTTTGCCTCGACCCAGCCAAATGCCCGGATATGCGTCAAGCCAGCGGCGGTCTCCTCGAAAAAGGTGTAGAGCGGCGTCTTCAATTCGAGGTCGAGGTGCCGCACTTGTCGCGACGTGCGGAGATAGTATCGTTGGATGAAAAACAGTATTATGAACATCAAGGGCAGGGTTGCAGCTAGATACGTGGCTCCAGAGAGTATCACACCCGTGTTGATGGCTGCGTTGGCGCTGGCGTATATGGTCCTCATATACGAGCCAGGCAGGCTTCGTGAGATCAAGGTCATGTCTTGGCTAAACAGGTTTAATATGCTGCCAGTTTTCGTTGCGGAATAAAAGGCAAGCGTGCAGCCTAAGGTGGTCTTCACCACCTTCTCGTGAAGAGTAGCCGAGGATCGCGGGGATAGCATGATATGGAGGATCCAGTATTCCAGCAGTCCATTCAGACACGCTGCAATGGCGACAGCCACGTAGCCGATGAAAAAGGAAGAGCTCTCAGGGTCGACTTGAATCCAGATCCGAATATAGATGCCAGGAATAATCTCGAGGGCGGAACCAAAACAGACAAGCAGAGCGTGGAGTAGGAACTTGAACTTCCCGATAGGGTTGATGAAGAGTTTGTATAAGTGGAAGCCACCTTGCCGTCGAAGATTGGAATTCTTTAGACTCGAGACAGGCGCAAGTCCTTCCAGCGATCTGCGAATCGCGTCCTGCTCCTTGTTTTCGTGGACCAAGGGCACGTTCCGATTCAGCGGAATGAGGGAGGCAACAAGGTGGTCTGTATGTGCCGGGTTTTGAAGTCCCGAGTCAAGGGCTGCGTTACCTTTTCCGTCCAGGAAGAGGATTTGGTCCGTCACAGCCCTGCTCTGCGGCAAGTAGGTTGCCAGCAAGACAGTACACCCCATTTGACGGAAGAGGCCGTTGGTGCCACACAGTTGATGGAGAATGCAGACAGCCGTGATAGCATCAAGTGAGCTAAACACGTCGTCCAACACAACAACTGTACTCGCGGCGTATGCGGTCCGGGCCATCGCCACGCGCTGGCGTTGGCCGCCACTGAGGTTTGCGCCATTGATGCCGACGACGTAATCCTCGCCATCGGGTAACCATGCCAGGTCATCTTCGAGGAAACAAGCTCGGATGACTTGCCGAAACTTGACCCTGTCATATGGAAGATTGCCAATCACATTTCGCCGAATGGACGTATTGCGCAACCAAACTTTCTGACCGCAGTACGCGACATCGGAGGTGTCAACTTCGATCGAACCACCCAACACTTCCGCCGTTCCTAAGAGCGAACGAAGAAGAAGCGATTTCCCAGCGCCAGTAGGACCAAGTACTCCAGTAATAGAGCCAGGAGCAAGCTCAAGATTCACATTTCGGAGAAGAGGTTTTGTTTCTCCTTGTGGTGCAATGTCAGCACGATCGAATCTGATCATGCTTTGGGTGCTTGGCGGCAACACTTCTCTATCTCGTGCGACTGTTCTTGATCCAACCCTGGACCTTGAATCTTGGTGCTCCTTCAGCACTAAAAAGGTTTGGATGCGCGAAAAGCACACAAGTGTGCTGGAGATGGTAGAGACAGTACGCAGCAAGGCGGCGAGAGGCCGCACAATCAGTGAGATGACTGCGAGCATTGGAAACACTTTGACGGCTGATATTCTGTGACGGAAGGCAACGCCAAAAAATGCAGAGGCAATTACGATGACAGGCGTCATCAAGTCGCCAAACACAATCGGGCCAATGGACAGAGCCTCCAGGCGCCGGTATTTCTTTGAAACCTCAATCTCCACCACTCGGAGATGTTGCAGCATTGTCCCGACTGTTGGGCCTAGGCCAAGCATCTTGATGGAGGTAAGTTGGGGAAGCAGCTTGGCTGTTTGCGCGATCCTCCTTTCAATGCTTTTGTTCCAGTTCGAGAGACGCGGTGACATGCGGCGGCCTATGCAATAAGCCACACCCGTCGTCACAACAAGAGGGCCCATCACTGCCAAAGCAGATACGCCGATGTAGTCAGATAAGAGGTAGATGCCAAGACTGAGTTCCAGTGCACCGATGGGGATTTCCAGGCACTGCGGAATCCCAATGGCAATGCCGTCCATATCGGCGCTCATGAGCGTTGCTGCCGCCGCTTTCTTGGCCTCGGCCCCGACCAACTTATGCTCCTTGTAGATCAGACCGGTGAGCAGACCCCCTCGTAACTTGGTAACGAGACGGTTTGTTTGATGGGTGTACGCAGTCCGAGACAACGCAATGCCGAAGTACACGATGGTCGCGGCGGCTACAGCTCCGCCTCGCTCCTGCATTTCGTTGGGTCCTGTCTCTGTTCTTCCTACTATGGCAATGACGCAACGGATCACGAATGGCTGTGCAAAGTTGAACCCAGTGCAGGCGAGGCGAGTGATGACCAGCCCAAATAGACGGCCTCTCCACGTCTTTACGCAGGCCTTGAGAAGCTGGTTCCGCTTCACCGGCTCAATCTCCGGGCAAGGATGCCAATTCTCCTGGAGTTGCTTGTGAAGAGTTTCGGACGAGAATTCCGGGTCGAGCCGCTCCAGATGCTGCAGCAGGAGAGGGCCGCGAAAGCCGATCTCAAAGACGGGGCTGAGGAAAAGTAGAAGCAGTCTGCGCACCGGGCCACAGGTGGCTTCTGGTCCAGCTTCGCTCCGAAGGGCATCATCAATCAGCATGGACCGTTTGGATATCTCTTGGAGCACGAGAAGGATGAGCTTGAGGCCGCTCGAGGCTGCGGCCAGTGCACCAAGCGCCGCGAGACCTGGGCGAAGAAAGAGGGAGCGGCTTCGGGCGGCATCCGTGAGGGTGTTTATGAACAAATAGAAACTGAGCCATGCAGAAGAGCGAATGGTTCGCTGGTGGTCTGCGCCGACAGTGTAGCCGATGCATAGCGCGGCAAGGAGGTCGATCGCGGCGGCTGCGAAAGTGGTATTCGTGTGTGGGCGACTCGATGCGACCCTGAGAGCAAGGAAGGAAGTTTCGACGGCAATCAGCAGGGCAATGACAGCCTGCGGGTAGGTTTAGCTATCGGTTCATGGTATACAAGGTTGGTGGTGCTTTTCTTACGACCTTGATCCAGAATAACACGGTCGGGCGGACGTAGCTGGGTGCGTTGCGAAAGTGAAGGCAGAAAAGGACCGAGGCGAGAACCAAGCTCGTCGAGGGTGCCAAACTGAATATAGATTCCTCAAACTTGAGCGTCAAGTCGAACCCTGGGGCGTTGCCGCCCCAAAACAACTGGTCCGACGAAGTTGCCATCCTTCCGTCAGCGGGAGTTTGGCTGGTGGCAGCACCAGCACCGGCGGCGGCAAGGAGACTAATTCGAGGCGGCACAGTAGATGCAGCTTCAGCTTGTTTGAGTGTAGTTTCTCCGTCACAGCGTCTTGAGCCGTCGTCAGCTTCCTCGAGGTTGCGACACTTCGGATTGCGCGATGCAGCAGCAAGGGCAAGGCAACACCTGGGGGGAGCGCCCCTGTTTTACGAGAGAGGGCAACACTGGTGACAAACCGCGATCCTGCAGGTGACCAAATTGGTAGCTGTACGGAACTTATGAGGCACCGTCGCCAGCAATACCCCAAGGTTGCACCCCAGCTGCAGGTGTGAGCAGCGGTATTGAAGTGGCTCATATCGTGGCGGCGCGGTTGTCGGTCTTCAGTACAGAATACTGTAGTTATTTTACATTCGATTTTGTACTGCGAAATTTGGGGGATGTTTTTTATCAAAGAAACAGCTAGTATCATTGGTCCGGTCTTGGAGCTCGTTCTATATCGAGGGTCTATGCTGAGATGGAAGAAACATCATGCGTCCGAGCAAAAGCGAGGTCAGGCCTTTGCGATTTGGGATCCAAACTCCCCGACATAGCTAGGCTTCTCCATTTGAGTCGGAGTGTTGAGCGCTACCAGGTCAAAATTATTAGACTCGACTTGGAGCACATCAGAGAAACAGCAGCAAGGACGTACTGGGGGCTGCTTGGCCGATGACAGCGAGTGCGAGCGCTGCAGCAATGAAACCGTTGACAGAGAGAATCATCATGGTTGCGACGTGACAGAAGAGGTGCAGAGTACAAGTGTTGAAAGAAAGGAAGGGGCACGGAAGAAGAGTCGTCAACGAGGGGTTGCTGAACTGTCCATCCCGTGGAGTGCTACCCGCAAGCTCGTATGCCAGGTTTCGATAACCGTCCTGCAGGTGGAATGAGGGCTGCATCAATCACCCGCCACTCAGGTGCATGATCACGCTCATTCACAGACATGACCCTTGTTCGTTTGTCAATATTTCAAGGAACTTTTGAACAGGCAGGATCCCGCCCTCCACCGCATGCATGCATTAACAGTACCCTCCGGGCTACATGAAGCCAGTCGCTTCGGAAGAGGGACTCTTGTGATATCGAACCCTGCTAATTTATATTACATGAGGAGGTCGGCGACTGTGCGGAGATGTAGCTAGCAGGGGAGGGATCTTCTGCCCCTCAACACTGTCTTCTTCCCGGCGATGCCCTCCAAAGCTACCATCGTAGCGCCGCAATTTTACATCCGCTGCTGTGTGGGGGCAGCGGGAAGAGCCTTGTCACCATCATCCAAGGCACTGGGGTGCTTGGGATCCGATCCGAGACTCCAGTGTGGCATGGTTGGGGCGTGAAGAGTCTGCTGTACACTCCATAGTGAAACCTTCTTCACCCGATCTCCCCCAGCTTCGATTCTATTACCGTCTCATCAAAGTCAATAAACCCGCCAGAAGAAGTTGGGCCGTCGCATGCGGGTTGTTGTCTAGTCGTAGACGCGCCGAGGAATACAGTGACATGCGCTATTATGTCAAGCTCAGAGAGGTCGCGGTACTATTGCCATGCACAAAAGCAACCTGCGGCTTCGTGTCGCCTGAATTTTTCGGATCCTTGTGCTTCATCCCAAACTGGCTTGATGGTGCGCTCCGGCGTCCACAGCCAAGTCGGTGTGGCACACCGGTTGACTCACTTCTGGAACCCGATCTGTAAGAGCGCTTCCGCATGATCGCCCTTCTCTCGCCAAGGCGAATTTGCAGGGGAGATGGAGAAGTACGAATCACGGTACAATTTCGGGGTTCCAAAGCTGACGGCTGCGAGGCAATACAAGACCAGGTAATAGAATATGCTTCCTTTTCCACAAGAAATACCTCTGGAAGTAATAGATCAGCCACGAGGTGGAACTATGTAAACTCAGGCGTTGTTTCCGCCGTGCTCAACGCAGTGAACAAGACATTACGGTGGTAGCCCTCTGGGTAGAGGCCCTCTATTCGCAGACGAGCTAGATGCTACAACACAAGAACACATCATGACCAAGTGGACGACGGTTCAGGCAGAGCTTGCGAGCCTTGCGTATCCTCAAATAGGTTCAATATGCTCTATTACTGAGAAGGGAGAGCCCGTGATTGGTAGAGTAGCCGCCTTCTCCATCGGAGAGCTCAAGGTCCCGGGCCCTTTTTCTGGAGCGGCAGAGTGCTTCACGGCCATTTCCGACGCCGCAATGGGCAATCTGAATCTGTCCGCCAGGCCAGGTGCGCTTGTCTTCCGCGACATTCTGCAAAACACCACATTGTTCCATGACACGGGCGCCAATATTCGATTCCCTCTTAACCACATGGATCTTGGCACGCAGAACATCCTAGTCGACGACGACTTCAATCTCGTCGCCATCATCGATTGGGAGTTCGCCCAGGCCGCTCCGTGGCAGGTCAACCACTACCCGATGCCATTTCCACTGCTAGGATCAGACAGCGAGGGCATTCTCCAGGATCCCAGTCATATTGCATACAAAAGTGAGGTGCGGCAGGACATCTCTCGACAAATATACCGCGAGAAGTTCCGGGAGGCCGAGAAAAAGCTTGTTGAGGAGGGGCGATCTCTTGAATGGTCATTCGCGGACGTGTTGAACAAGCCAGCGTCGAAGGTATATGCATGCTTCACAAACCTGGGCCGCTCACCCGAGGCGGATGCGGACCTGACTCTGATGAAGATGGCGCAGCTTGCTTTTGGGCTGGATAAAGACGAGGCGGAAGAATACGTCCGGAGATTAACACTGTGTGCAATTGAAGACACCCACAGCTGCATACGCTGACTCAATACAATATATCCAAGGCACTTAGCGGGCATTCCGCTCGAAGGTAAAATACAAAACGTGAGCTCATCTTGTCAATCTATCAAGCCTCTTTCCCGTGCCACAATGCTTTAAATCGCCCGTTCTCCTTCGCCAGGAGCGCCTCAGGCGAGCCCGCCTCCACAACCTCGCCGGCGTCCATCAACAGCACCGTGTCAAACTTCTCGACCGTGTTGAGGCGATGCACGACAGAGATCACGGTGTGCTCGGCGAAATGGTCCTCCAGAATCTTCACCATGAGCTCCTCCGTCTGCCTGTCCACGGTGCTCATGGCCTCGTCCAGGACCAGGATGGAGCTCTCGTCTCTGCTCGCGAGCGCGCGCGCCATGCAGACCAGCTGCTTCTGCCCCTGCGACAGCTTCAGGTCGGCCGCGTCACCGTCCAGCCCGCCCTGGACCCTCACGACATCCCAGAGCTCTACCGCCTTGAGGTGGTTGATGAGCTTCTCGTCCGCAAGCCCGTCGTCCTCGCTGCCACCCTCGCTGATGTTGCGCGTGAGGTTGGAGCGCAGAGTGCCTGGAAGCAGCATGGGCTCTTGAGGGACGCAAATCAGGCGCGGACAGAGGTCGTTCTGGGCGACATCCGTGATGTCAATGCTATCAATCGTGATGGAACCCGACTCGAGGTCGAGCAGACGGAACAAGGCGAGCAGCAGCGACGATTTCCCACTGCCAGTGCGCCCACAAACAGCAACCTTTTGGCCAGGTTGGATTTCAACGTCGATTCTATTCAGAGCGCGGAACGCAGCATTGTTTCCCTTAGGCGGGTAGGAAGCGGTGACGGACCGGAAGTGGACAGCGCCCTTGGCCGGCCAGGTCCGAGGCAGGCGGTGCGGGTTCGCAGGCGGCAGCTCCTTTGGCGTCTTGCTTTCAAAACTACGGATTCGCTCTACAGATCCAAGAGCGGTTTCCGTGCTCGTAAAGCTTATCACAAGCCATACTAGGGAGTCGCCCAGTGAGGTGATGTTTGTCAGCGCGACACCCAAAGCACCGGGGCTCGTAGAGGTTGGGACGGTGATGCAAATGACAATGAGGAGCACGCAAACAAATGAAACAAAGATGTCCAACACAAGCTCTAACCAGAATTGTATGATGCGCAGCATGTAGTTAGGTCTCATTGTTTCGTCCAGGAGGTCCATGCCCGCGTCCTGGTACTGCGATTCCCAGCCGTAGGCCTGGACGGTCGCGGCACCGTCAATCATTTCAATGATGTGCGTGTTCACCGGCGCAGAGGACTGCAGATCCAGGTAGCGGAGTTGTCTTGAGGTCTGTAGGTAGTATTTCTGCAGCATGTAGATGAAGAGGATCGTCGGGGCGATAATGACGGCCATGTACAGCGATCCAACCAAGATCAGCCCGAGCAAGGCGACTAGCCAAATGAGGGACATGTATGTAAATGTCAGATTCAGTGGGAGGTCAAGGTCGATCTGCTCCATGTCTCTGCTAAAGCGGTTGACAAGATCACCAGGAGGCGGTGCAGGATCGTGGCAATCATCGAAGCGCGCATCATCACCCTCATGCGCCCCTTGGCCTGATCATATGCGTTGGCTATCATCACTCTTCCGAAGAACAGCAGCACGGCGCTGACGATGAGGACGTAACCAGTGTGGTTGTCCTCTTCAACCTCTTTATCCTGTCGTGCCGCATATTGAATAACGGCTTTGATGTAGAGAGGAAGGAGCAGTTTGAAGACGGAAAGAATTAGTCGCGGGATGGCGGCAGCAATCACGGCTGACCTGCAGCTATTGAGGACCATGAAAGCCAGCGCGTATTTCCCCCAACCCTTGTATTTTTCCCAATTCTGCAGCATCCTTGGAAGTAAATAGCGGGCTCGCAGCTCGGGCTTCAAGCGAGGCAGATCAGCTGCCTCCAGGAAGGAGGCGTTTCCCATCCGGAGGAGCGGGTTCACCCACCACAGGAACAGCTGGCCCACGATGCTCGAGGTTTCCTCCGCACCTAGCGGCTTCCAATCATCAACCATGATTTCCCGCTTGCTTATAGACTCCAGGCCGAAGAGAAGCGCCTTGGTGGCAATGCTAGCAGCAAAGGTGTAGGTCAGCGGCGCCAGCTCCTCCACCAGCAGGACGGTGCGCCATCGGAAGCCATCAAGCACACAAGAGAAAAAGGTAAAGGCTATAATCAATCTTGAAGGTGATATAGACACGGCGAGGAGTGGGAGGAGAAGGGGGAGCTGGTGGCCAGGGATGAGAAAGGCTGGGCTGTGATGACAAGCGATATTTGATAATGTAGTAACACTGTAATTACCCAATTTGATCATGTGCGCTCCGTCACGTATCCACGCACCTCTATGGACAAGTGACCGGATTTAGCCAGTGCAAACGTTGGCCTGAAATCGAGCTGTCTACCTCAATGTGTCAGTCAGCATGTCGGCCAACATTACTCGTATCCTTCTTAAACGGCGTAGTTATAGTGATGCCTGCTCCACACTGAGTAGTTCCTCTATCACGAACGCACCACCTATTGTCACCTCAATGTCAACTAGATTCAGTTATGGATCTAGGCGAGACGCCTCGTTGTAATACCCTCCCATCTATTCAATGTTTTCTTCATGGCCTAGCCGCTGTGTACATCTTCGGGGAAACTATAGAGAGGAACCGTTGCCGGATCGTCCTGTACAGTTCCACGTGCGCTTTCGCCAACCCAAGCAGATCATGGTTCGTGAACGGTTAGGCGCAGCGCTAGCGATGATTCGAATGATAAAATCAACTCAACACTTTAGCTTAAAGATAGGCATAGATTTACCAGTGCGGTGGCACGCACATCTCACCTCAGCTTGTGCCGAGGTGGCCGCGGAGCGTCGACACTACCCCGTTGACTAAAGGTCTTTGCAAATCGCATGTGTGAAGAGGACAAACTATCCGCGCCAGCCTTATTACCTGTTGGTTCGTAGAGCTCAGCCAGCATCCACAAAGTCTTGGCTTTGCCTATTCCTGGAAGGTCGCTGTAGACACGCTAAAGGAATTAGATGGAGTTCCGGCAATGCTAAGAGGGCAACAGGGTCATGAAAGAAGGAAAAGAATGGCTAGTCAGGCTAAAAGCCGAGGGTACTACCATGGATTAGGAAACTCAGCTTGATGTATGGGCCAGTATGATAAGGCCGCGCTATCGATGGTTCGAACAAGAAGAGAGCAATGGAGACAACCCCGCTCTCCCCGGGAATTGCATGCTGTGCGTTCGAGTATTGGCTATGGAGGTTGCATTGACAAACCAACTCGCTATAGTGAGAACCTCGGGTATTTTCCCTTGGGACTTTTCGTTCTGGTTCGGTACTGTTCGCCGCAGTTGAAGGATCTGAGTCGACGGACAACTCGGGCCCCTAAGATTAACTCAACTGCCCCTGTGTGGCAGAAAATCCGCCACCAAATCTAGACCTTCCGGAGTATCTGCCGAGCGAGGTTTGCCTCTTTGGCAATGGCCCCATTCATGAATGACCAACTGCGCACAGGAGTTGCCTCCTACAGAAGTGATCAGACTGCCTGAGCTAAGGCCGAGACTGGGTTGAACTTGGCAACCTTTTGTATAATTTGGGAAGGTGAGCAAAGCACGGACGAGGTTGCGCCGGCATTCATGGTTCTGATGTCGCAACTGTAACTGGGGTGCAATTATCCAGGTGAAAGTGCTCGTATGCGTCGGATGAAGTACTTTGACTGGGGAAGAACGTTCCCCGTCATAGTCTTTTACTACTGAATTACCCCGAGGAACCGGACCCAAGCAGACCATCTATATAAATAGGAGCTCTGTCCCCGTGGAATGTCGGCACCTGTCTTAGCATTGACACCGCAGCAGATCCTCACTACTTGTAAAAGCATCTATCGATTCTCCCTTTCGCTATTGCAACCATGCAGCTCTCTCTCCTCCTCTCCCTCCTGCCCTTGGTCGCGGCTGTCCCTACAGCAAAGCGATCCAAGCCCGCTCCTCTGCTGATCCCCCGGGGCGTCAGCGCGGACAGCATCATCCCCGACGAGTACATCGTCAAGTTTAAGAAGGGCAGCTCCCTCGACGCCGTCAAAGGGGCCGTCGACTCGCTGACCAACGGGAGCGGCAATGTGTTGAGCGAGGTTTTCAAGGGCTTCTCCAGCCACTTGAATGCCGAGGGTCTCCAGCTCATCCGAGAGCACCCAGATGTAAGATTGAATTTGCATTTTCTTTTTCTCGATGTGCGAGGCTCTTCATGTCAACTTGTGAAACTAACCATCAACTTATAGGTCGAGTACGTGGAGCACAACGCGATTTCGAGGGCTTTCGCTCCTGTGACGCAGAGCTCAGCCCCATGGGGTCTTGCCCGCCTCTCCAGCAAACAGACTGGCGCCGCGAACTACGTCTACGATGATTCTGCAGGTAAGGAGCTTGATGCTTTCGCCCCAACGGATGGCTTGGGAATAGCCCTCTGACATGGCATCCCTAGGAGCCGGAACCTGTGCCTACATCATCGACACTGGTATCGACACTTCCCACTCTGTAAGTAGTCGAGGCTCACGCGGCAAGCCTTCCAGGTGACGGCTTTGCGTAAGATATTGGGACCGACGGCCTAACCCCTGGACCAGGACTTTGGCGGCCGCGCCCAGCAGATCAAGTCCTTCAACGGCGCAAACCAGGACACCGAGATCTGCAGCGGACACGGCACCCACGTTGCCGGCACCATCGGTGGCAGCACGTACGGCGTGGCCAAGAAGACGTCCCTCTTCGGCATCAAGATCCTCGACTACGACAGCAACGAGGAGGGCTGCGTGTGCTCGACCAAGAACATCCTGGACGCGCTCGACTACGCGGCGCAGGACTCCAGGAACCGCGACTGCCCCAACGGCGTCGTCGTCAACATGAGCCTCGGCGGCGAGTACACCTCGACGGCGACCAACGACGCCATCGAGAAGCTCGTCAAGGGCGGCATCTTCGTCGCCGTCGCCGCCGGCAACGGCAAGAAGGACTGCAAGACCTGCCCCGTCTACCCGATCGACGCCTCGCGCGTGTCGCCCGCCGCGGCGCCCTACGCGTGCACCGTCGGCGCGACCGACTCCCAGGACGCCATCGCGTACTTCTCCAACTTCGGGCCCAAGGTGGACATCCACGCCCCCGGTGTCAGCGTCCGCAGCCTGGCCATCGGCGGCGGCACCAAGGTCATGAGCGGCACCTCCATGGCGTCGCCGCACATTGCCGGCCTCGCGGCGTACTTCATGGGGCAGGGCAAGAAGGCGCAGGAGCTGTGCGAGTATATTCAGAGCATCGCGATCCAGGGCGCCATCACCGGCATCAACAAGACCTCCAAGAACCTGCTCGCTCAGAACGACCAATCCCAGTAACTCGTCTTCCGCTAAGCGTGGCGGCTTGTGGAACTGCTCAGCAGCTAAGAATAGTGTATGGTGGCTTCAAACTATCATAGTGATACTTCAGGCACTGGTGCTTGGAGATGGGATGATCTACTTGTCCATATTTACTAGATATGATCCTAATAGACCGATAAATATAACTCTTTCTCAAATGCGTCCGTCACGACCTAGCCTAGCCTTGCCCCAGTCAGCAGCTCATCAAGTGCCTTGAAGAAAGACGTAATAAAGAGCTCCGCTAATAAAAACCTACTAATGCGCCTACCAGAGTCAGGCGGAGGGAAATATTCATTCCCTGAGCACTTTACTGATGTCGTGCTATGCAGTCGAGCAACAAGGACAGTGTTGTCAATATGCTTGAGCGATGAGCTTTCTCAGGGAATGGCCAATCCATCACAGTACAAACTAATACGGCACAAGTAGCAAAAAGGTACTATTCCTCGCATGCAAGGCTGCTGCCGTATATTCGCTGGGCTCCGCTCGCGCCCTCGCCGGCATCCGCCGCCCGCCCTGCCTCTTACGTCTCCGCAGCGCGGGATTTGCGAATATTATACCGAAAGAAAACCGCATATGCATCTTCTCGTCTTGGCGAAACACGGCTGTAGAGAAATGTCTCGCCAGGCACATCAACTCAAGTGAGCTGATCCGGGATCTCGCCCTACTGGCCCGCTCAACCTACATATCCAGCCATCCCATCTCGAAAGACGCAAGATCGTCGGAGCCTGGCTATCCGCGTCCAGCAGGCACTCACTCTTCTCCTCATTGGCGGCGCGGATGCCCAACTGCCGACCGATTGCCATGTTGCCATTTCCCCAGGGTATGGCACCGCAGCCCAAGCCCGCGGCGCCCGCCGCCCTCGATCGCCGAGCGGCGCAAGGACCCTCCCTCCCGCCGCCACGCCCTCCTCAGCTGCTCTAAGTGCACATCGTGAGGATTTTTCCCCCCCGTCTCTCTACTAAGGCTTCCCCTCCTCATTCACCTGCCTGACGTGTCAATGGGCCGCCCGCATCCTCACGAAGACGAAACCAAGGACGCTCAGCTTGTCTCCGAACTCGCCATCATGGCAGTTGACGCCACTCTGACAGAGACTGGCTATCCGGTGGAAAAGGTTGTTACGAGGGAGCCTGCGCCTCAGTACAAACAGCTCCCTTCGAACGCCGTAAGAGAGAAGAGCCGGCCGGTTATGTCGCAACCAAGAAGCTGATGAATCGCAGGCTGCTTTTCCCGTCGGTGCCTTCGCGACGACGATTACAACCCTCTCGCTCAGTTTGATGGAGTTCCGCGGCGTCACCATCACCAATGTCTACGTTGCCAACTTCTTCTTCGTCGCGGCTTTGGGGCTTCTCATCTCCGCGCAGTGGGAGCTCTCCGCCGGCAACGGCTTCTCATACACTGTCTATAGCGCATTCGGTAGGTCGTTTGGTCCAAGTCACTTACACGAGGGGCCCTGACTAACAACAGATCAACAGGTCTCTTTTACGCAGGATACGGCGCTGTCTTAACACCCTCGTTCGGAATCCGCGCTGCATACGGCGACGATGTAGCCCAGTATAACAACGCGCTGGGATTCTTCGTTCTCTGTATGTACTTGCGCCCGTCAATTCTTCCGACGCTGCAATAATGCTAACCAGCAGACCGCCAGTATGGACCATTTTTGTCTTTACGTTCCTCGTGGCCTCTATCACTTCGAATGTAGTCAACATCTTGATTTACCTCTTCGTCGACCTGGGCTTCTTGTTCATCGCCGCGAGCTACTTTGCGAAAGCCGATGGGCACGCGGGTTCAGCGACGGGGCTGCAAATTGCCGGCGGCGCGAGCTGCTTTATCGCCGGCCTTCTGGGATGGTATGTATTGAACATTCTCCAGTATTTTACGAGGCTATATTGCGGAATTCTGCTGACTATGGCTAGGTACCTGACCTTTCACCTGTTGTTAAGGGATGAGTTGATTGAGCTGCCGCTCGGACAGACCAGCCAATACTTTTCCAAGAA